>JAJOOO010007120.1:0-45980 GCA_029582685.1 Solanum piurae | reverse complement strand
GGGAAAGGAATCCCAAGAGTGATAAGAAACCATACCTTATTGACGAATTAACCACGAAAATCCTAGTTGAAACCTTGGAGAGTTGGTCTTCTTCTTGAAGCTCCAATCTTCTTTAATGGAGTTCTTGGGAAGAGAGAGAGAGTAGAGGGAAGGAGGAACTTTAGGTTTAGATCTTTGGGGTTTTGTGTTTGAGTGATAAAAAGTGAGGTAAATTTACTTTAAAATTATTATATACACGTCCCCTAAAGTACCTAAAATACCCCTCACTTAGTTGGACTCTTTAATGAAATAAAAGTTGATTTCTGAATTTCTGAATTTTCGTCGCGGAACAAGTCCGCGACGCGGAGCTGTTCCCAGAAGATATTTGGAATTAAATTTGGAGACAGTAGAGTCCGTGACATGACCGCGTCGCGAACAAACTTTTTTCTCCTTGGAGGAGCAAGTGCGCGACGCGCCCTTGTTCCTTCCAAGAGCAATTTGCAAGCTGTCTTGGCAGCTTGCTTGGACAGGGTTGGGGTCCTCCTCGGGGCCCCTTAGGGTGGCCCCGGGGCGTCGTATTCGAACGCCTTGACCCTATAAACATATATTTACCATATTTAAACCTTTTTACAAGATTAACCATCATACGACACTCCCAAACCTGCCCAAAACCTAAGGACACACTAGGACACATTCTTCTCTAGTTTCCGAACGTCTTGGTCGTTTCTTGACGTTTAGACTTTTACTCTTCCAAAATAAGTCAATTAAATTAATTTAAGTTTATAAACCTCATTTTAACTATTTTTAAGTCATTATTCATAAGGTGAGGCTCTAACCTAGGCCATAGAATTTCCGGGGTGTTACAAGTGGATCCATTAGGCTAATCACCGATCGACCTTAGGCAAGTTGATCACCTTCTTACGGTGTGGGGTTATATGACACCAGATTCTATGATTTAGCTCTCATAGTCTATGTCAGTTAAATTCTTATTCCCATCATGTGAGGTACCCTATATGGTTTCTTGAGAAGTTCTATGACATGTGAGTAGTAGTATGGGATGCTATTCATGTTTTTGAACGAGTAGGCTTCAAGAGGGATATATGAGAATCTCTACTTCCTAATGAAAGAATGTGTTCTAAATGAACAAATGAAGCAAGTTGACTTTATGTCTACATGGTATGATGTATGTCTCACATGTCTATATGAAATGGTGTATGTCTTATAAGATATGATGGATATGTTAGTTGATTAAATAATGTGAAGCATGTTTAACTTGAGTTAGTGATATGAGTTGTTTAGCATGATATGCTGAATGTAAAGAGTCTTATCTATTGTGGCCTAGAAGAACACTTAGGTGTGGTGTGAAGAGGTAGTATGGGATGCCACTTCATATCTTACTCAACCGTGTCTTAGGGCTATTATAGATAGGGATCCTAAGATGATTGAGATTCCTTGCTTATTGTATATGAATGTGCCTTGTCTATGGTGACTTCAAAGGAGTACTTAGTGTGAGTAGTAGTATGGGATGCTACTTTCACATTGCACAAGAATGACTTAGAGTTGTCTTAGATGTTGGACTTAATGTGATGATGTGATTCATGTAATGTTTATGCCTCTTATATGCTTTATTGTGTGAAGGTGGAAAGGATGAATGGTAGGTTCATTTTTGGTGACCTTAAGGTGGTACCTTAGAGTGGGTGGTGGTATGGGACGCTACCCATGCATTGCACAAGGTATAACTTGAGGGTTACTTGAGGTGGAGGCTCAAGGTGAAGGTAAAGGTTTATATGTTGATCTTGTTCAAATGTCAAAATGTGATTTATATGTTGGTCGTGACTTATATTATGCCTTTTTATTCAATGTTCATGAAGTTTTACCAAAATGGCATAGAAGCATGACTTTCGAACAAAATGTCCTTTTTAAGCATGTTTTTGCATGGTCATCATACTTAGTACATCTAATGTGCTAACCCCATTCTTTTCCCTTTTTACCAAAGTGTAGGCTTTGGAGATGTTGGTGTTCTATGCTTGAAAGATAGGTTTCTAAGGTGCTTGAAGATGAAGACTTGGTGAGTCCTCATAGTTTCGAGGACAAAACCCATTATGTTCCTTGTTATGTCTTTAGTTTTGTTAAAGCTTTTGTATGGGCTAAGTCCCAATGTTGTATTCAAGGTATTAGATGGTTTGAGACGTAGTATATAAAGTCTAGAAAGTTTTGCACTTGCTTTTAATGAAAATGTCTTCGATTGTAAAAGAAATGTTTTAATTTAGCTCTATTTTTCCTTATGTAGAATGTTATGAATGCTATGTGGCTTGTACGAGGTTTTTCAGAGTCTTGTACACCGGTTACGCCTAGGGTGTTCTCTCGGGGTGTGACACCATGTAGCTACCGTGGGTAGAAAAAGGGTCATACTTTTTAGATGATTCCTTAGTGCTTTTTAACATAGATTAGTGGATCCACTTAGTAGTTCAGGTTCTATACCCTCGACAAGGTATAGGGCGGCCCTGGCAGCGTGAGGCAAAACGTTGCGTAGTCACAATAGCTCTTACGTGATGGTTATCGATTAGAGAAACACCCACATAAGTAATTGTATTTTTATATACACTGTTTATTTGTATTTTTATATACATTTCAGAGTTATAGTGTATCTTTGCATACACATAGAGTATTATTGTATTTCCAAATACACAGAGTTGCCATACATGTTTCAAACAACTTTTCTTTATATTTCACTTGTTTTATACTGCTTTATATTGAAATGAGTTATGTTAAGTTAAGTTGAGTTGAGCCAGGTAAGTTCTTCAGTTCCTTTCATGCTTATGTCTTGTCTTAGAATTCCCCTCGCATATTTGTACATTCAATGTACTAATGCCTTTTGGCCTGCATCTTATTATGTTGTACACACAGGTAACTAGGATCATCATCCAACGCCTCGCTGATCCAGTTGAGCATTTAGAGTCAGTTGGTGAGCCTCCTTGCTTTCCGGAGGGCTCGTTTGTTATCATTTGCTTTTAGTATTTAATTTGTGAGAATGATCGGGGGTCTTATCTCGATATCCATCGTAGTTGTTTAAGAGGCTTCATAGACAGTTAGATGTTAGTTCTTGAGTTTTCTATTTCCTGTTTTATTGGTTGAAACTTGAGTTGCAAATTTGGCCAAGTTTAATATTCCATAAAGATATTTGCATGAGTTATCATTTCAGACTATTTTTTGTGTTGAAGTCTTCCGCTGAGTAAGTATTTCATGCCAAGGGTTCACTTGGGGCGAGAAATGGTTCTCGAGTGCCAGCCACGTCCGGGATGTAGGCCCGGGGTGTGACAGGAACTAAGTATTCCCAAGAGTAAATGTTTTCACATTTAAGATGAGAGGAAACTGAGATTTCCAAAAGAGTTTTGAGCAGTTTGAGTACCATCTCTTTTAAGAGAAATTTTTCTGAGTAATAATATCAAACCACCAAAAAAGTTCTGTTTTTAAACATATGAGCTAGTATATTTTGGGAGTAGTATTGAGCACCGATATGGGGGAGAGTTCAGATAACTCATAGCCCCCATAAACCATATAGCCAACGTGGGTAGAAAGGGTCATACTTTTAGATGATTCCTTAATGCTTTTTATCATATACTAGTGGATCCACTTAGTGGTTAGGTTCTATACCACTGGCAAGGTATAGGACGACCCTGGCAGCATGAGGCAAAACGTTGTATCATCACATAGCTCTTAAGTGATGGTTGTCAGTTAGATAAAACTCCCACATAGATATTTGTATTTTTATATACACAGAGCTTACTTGTATTTTCATATACAAACAGAGTTTATATTGTATTCTTGCATACAAACTTAGTATATTGTATTCTTAAATACATTGAGTTGCTTTCTACTGTTTTAAAAGCTTTCCATATATTGCATCTCTTATTGTTGTTGTTGAGTATCCATAGTTGAATATCCAGAGTTTGAGTACCAAGAGTCTAGTGTCTTATCATTGAGTTGAGCCTTATTTCACTGAGTTGAATATCTTGTCATTGAGTTGCGCCCTTATTTCACTGAGTTGAATAATTTATCTTTGAGTTGAGTATCTTATTCCAGAGTTGAGTTAGTTGAGTAAGTTCAGAAGAGGTAAATATGTTTCCTTTTTATCAAGTTCAAGCTTATGTTATGCTTTAGAATTCTCCTTACATGCTCGTACATTCCACGTACTGAGCCATTTGGCGTGCATCATCTCATGATGTAGATACATGTATCCAGGGTCATCAATAGGCACTTTGTTGATACCACATGAAGTCGAGTTAGCTATGGTGAGCCTCCTTGCTTCGAAAGGGTTCCACTTGTACTTTTAGTTATATCAGTTGTTAGGATGTCGTGGGTCTTGTATCGACTTCTATCTTTGTCAGTTAGAGGCTTCATCGATAGAAAGTAGAGTTTGAAAAGTCTGTTTCATTTATCTTATTAAATGTTTTAAAGACTTGAGTTGCCTATTGTTGGCTAGTTGAATATTATATTTTTATTCAGAGTTTTTCATTTGAGTTAAATCTTCGTGTTTGAGTTTCATGATTTTTATTTTTTTTAAGCTTTGTATGCTTGAGTTAGTCTTCCGCTTGTAGTCAGCCAGGATGAGGGTTCGCTTGGGGACCAGCAATGGATCTCGAGTGCCGACCATGTCCAGGGTGTATACTCGGGTCGTGACAGTAATTTTGATTTTATCGGTTAATTTTATAAAAATAAAGTAGAAAGCTTGATACAAGTAAGAAACCCACGAAGAGTAATTATTTATTACCAAGTTATCGATTTAAATCTATATATGCACCATGTTCAACATTAATTCAAATGTTTTTTTACCTTTCTTTTAAGAAAAATATTAGTTGCATACTCTCTCTTAGTCACAATAAGATTTCTAATCGAGTAATCTCCGAAACCCTATTCTTTAACTTGATCAAGCATACCTTCTCTGCTACATGCTTGAAGGAAAGACATAATTTTTTGGTAACTATCGAAAAGTTATTGAGGAAGCAAATGTCACAACCAGAAATATTTTTTGTTTATTATTTGTCAAAGTCATCTTTTTAACCTAATACTTTGATTTTCAAATAACTTAAAATGACTCTCATAGTTTCTACATGGTTACCCTTATTTAGAAAATTAACTATTAAATAATAAACCTCTAAATAAGAATTAATATAATTTAATTATTTGTTATGTAAGATCAAGAGCCTATTTAGAATGAATTCAAATTCTATTCATCTCATTAAATTAGGCAATAGAACTAATTTATTACCAATTTCTACCCTATGATAATCTCATAAAATTTATTAACTTTTCAACACATTGTGGCATTCAATTTTTTTTTACTATAAAACAATATGAAATCATTAAATACATACCATAGTGTGGATATTCATTACATAATTTCTTAGATATGCTTGCAATTGGATAAGAATGTAGTTGAATAATCTTACAATTGGATAAACATACAGTTGGGTAAGTTTGCACAAGCAGACAACTATCTATAAATAGGAAGCACATTCAGTTCATTTGTACATCAATTACTCTCTTTATTCATAATTTCTCAAAATATCATTTACAAATGAATTCTCCACAACTAGAGCTTATCAGGTGAGTTTCTATTCGATGTTCTTTATATTTCTTCTTTTTTGTCTTTTTTTTATAACCACCTTGACATTTTATGCAACTTTCAATTTTCAGCGAGATTAAGCAAGCAGGAAAAGCAATGGACTTTAAAAGGAAAAGGATCTTCTTAGAATATGATTTGTAGAATGAATTGATGGAGAGAACAACTAGCTCTACTACTATCGAAAAACGTCATGAACTTCACAAAAAGTTACGTTCAGACAGTGACCAATTGACGGCAGAGGTTAATTTTAATTTTAACAAGTATGAATTCATGAAATGTTCTATTAAATTGATTATTAACATTATTGTAAGACCTCGCTAAGTGAAAGGGCTGGAATTTGAAAGTCATTTTCTTGAAAGAATGAAAAATCTGGAAATTTGTTCAAGTTATGTTAAGTTTTAGTTTTGGGTCAACATCAAACAATGATAACTCCTAGCTCAGGATGAGTTAGGTGTGATACACGATACCGTAGGAAACATCTTTGGACTATCTTTCTAACGCCGCTGAGTTTGCTTAATTTCGAGTTAGTATGAGGGAGATATGCCCATTGGAAGTCGAGCTGTCTAGATAAGGAAAGTAAAAACCATATTTTTAAGGGGTATTTTGGTATTTTCCATACCGAATTGATTTAATTCATTTTTAGTGAATTAATTAGGGTCAAAACTGAATTGGTTCAGTGTGCACAATTGAAAATTCACGCAAGGGTTTTAGAGAGAAGAACTCAAGCGAGAAGAGAAGAGGAAAGTCAAGATTCGTCGTCTTCGTGGGGAATTGATTGCGGATTTCATCAAGGAATTGATCCTACGAGGTTTGTGAGACTTTCATAATGTTGGGTTCATTCACTCACATGCCAAACATGATTATTTCAGCGTGCATTCGTCCTAAAAAGATTGGAAGTTTAAATGTTCTTGATGTGTGTTCTTGAATTTCTTTCGTTCTTGAATTTGGGTTGAGATTGAGGAGTTTCTTGAGGTTATAGTGTTGACTTCTTGAGTTGTTTGAGTTAGATTCTTGTGTATATGTTTTGGTATTTGAATCTAAAGAGAATTGAGACAAAGGGTCCAGTTTAGTCTAATTAAGATCAGAAAATGAGTTGAAAAGTTTGTCAGTTTTGCCAGGGGGATGCTGGCACGACGCGCCCTTGTAGCTCCAGGAAGACTAGGGCGACATGACAGCAGTGAGCCAGAAATGGCTCTCTGAACTTTGGGGCGGGCGTGGCGCGCCAGCAGTGCGCCAGGGTCGTCTGCCCCAACCCGTTCTTCATCGTTTAGCCTGTTTGAGTCCTTCTAAAGTGTACTAACAGTTCCTATTGATTCTAACTACTCTAAATGATTTATAAACACCTAGAAATCATCCATAAACATGAATCATAACCTTGAATCCATAAATTCAAATTCAAGGAAAGTTAACAGCCAAGTCTAAAGAGTTCTTAGAGTCCTTTCAAGAAGTCTTTTACAAATGTTTTAATCTTGTCATAAGACTTGAGTTTTGAGTTAAGTGATAGTTAAAAATGAAGTTCATTTCTTCGAAAAGAGTATATGGGGACTAAGCATTCCCAAAGAGTAAATGTTTTCGCATCTAAACAAGAGAGGAAACACAAATTTCCAAGAGAGGCTTTAAGCTAGTTTTTGAGTAATTATCTCAAACTATAGAAAGAGTTTTTGTTTTTAAAACATATGAGCTAAGTATATTTTGGGAGTAGTATTGAGCACCGATATGGGGATGAGTTCATAATAACTCAAGTCTCCATAAACCATGTAGCTATTGTGGATAGAAATGGTCATACTTTTCAGATGATTCCTTGATTATTTTTAGCATAGACTAGTAGATCCACTTAGTTGAGGCGTTCTATATCCCGACAAGTTATAGGAGAGTTTTGGCAGCGTGAGCGAGACGTTGTATCATCACATAGCTCATAGTGATGGTTATTGGTTAGAGAAACTCCCACATAATTATAAGACTTTGTTATATGATTAAATTTGAGTGGTTATTTACGGTTTAAATGTTTTATATAAACTTCATCTTTAATGTTGTTTAATTCTGCATTTGAGTTGAGTATCTACGAGTTCGAGTAAAGTTGAGGTAAGTGTTTCTTTCAGATTCCAATTCAAGCCTAGGTATTGTTTAGAATCCTCCTCCCATGCTCGTACATTCAATTTATTGATGCCATTTAGCCTGCATCATTTTATGATGCAGATACAAGTAACTAGGATCAACATCTAGCGCCTCATGGATTTAGTTGAGCACTCAGAGTCAGTTGGTGAGCCTCCTTGCTTTCCGAAGGATTCCCTTTTTATTGCTTTGTTATTTAGTTCATTAGGATGTCATGGGTCTTGTACCAACGTCCATCTCAATTGTTAGAGGCTTTATAGACAGTTAGTTTGAAGTTAGTTCTCTAGTCGTTCCACTTTCAGTTGTTTATGTTAAGACATTGAGTTGCCATTTTGGCTAGACGAATGTTGTTTTAAGACATTTCAAGTTATTGCATGAGTTATATTTTTAGATTATTTCTTATTATTTAAGTCTTCCGCTACAAGTTAAGCCAGGCCAAGTATTCTCTTGGGGCCATCAATGGTTCCCGAGTGCCAGTCCCACCCAGGGTGTCACTACAACAAATATGATATATAGCTACGAAACTATTAGCTACAACATGAAATTCGTCACCAATGGCTTACCTTTTGTGACGAAAATTATATTTCGTATTTAAATACATGAAGCGCATACTTTTAAGGATGAAACATAAAATTTCGTAGTAAAGTTTTGTCCACTAAAATTTCCCACCAAAAAATAAGTTGGCGCCATTCATTGAGTACTATTAGTGACGAATTTAAAGTTCTTAGTGTCACATTATTTTGTCACTAACTATGCACCCATTTTGTGACGAATCCTACTTTGTCCTAAAATTAATTAAATTTTGGACACGAAATTTTTTTGTCACAAAAAGTATGTTGATACAATAGTGACAAATCAAAATTTGTGGTTAATCATTGTGTAATTTAGCAACAAAATTTCAAATTTAATTGTGACCTTAGTTTTTTTCACTAATAGTTCAAACAATTAGTGACGATTATATTATTGTCTCTATTTAACCTATAATTTAATCACAATAAAATTTTGTCACAAAAAAAATGATTAAATATCTATGACTTAAATTTTGTAGTTAATTAATAAAATGATTGGATACAAAAAAAAATTGTGGTTATAAATTAAAATATCATGAATAATAGACACATTTAATTCAAATATAGTAAAAATCAAATTTTGTCCGTCCATAAACATTAACCATACAAACATTTTTTAGTGAAAATCTGAAGTGATACTCTAGACAAGCGTCATACCAATATTATGTAATTAAAAAAAATATTTTAACACCAAAAAAGTTAGAAGCAAAGTTCCCAAATCATCAAAAGCCTCGATAAGTTTACAAATAATTTATCACTAGATACTAGAGCCAGTGTAAGCACCGGTTCAATATATATTACTCTATTAATTTCAATTTATGTGGTACAAATAAAATTAAAAGACCTAATCAAATTTTGAAATGATTTTTAAATACTTTAAAATGTTATTACTGTAATTTATAGTACTTTTAACGTAATTTTCAAATAATATGTTACTCACTTTGTCATAATTTACGTGGCACGTGAGAAACTTTGAGAGTCAACCAAATTTTTAATATGATTTTAAAATATTTTAAGTTGTTAATTATTGTGATTTATAATATTTTTAAGTAATGTAATTTTTTTTAAAATGTGTTACACTTTGTGTCACAATTTATGTTGCACATGAGAAATTTTGAGAATTAACCAAATTATAATATGTTTTTTAAAAAGAAAAAATAAAATAATATACATATATTATTGTAATTTATATTACTCTTAACGTAATTTTCAAATAATATATGTTATCCCATCTGTATTTCGAGAGTTGATCTAAATTTTGATATGTTTTTCAAATATTTTATTTTTTTAATTATTATAATTTATAGTATTATTTTTTTAGTAATTTATAACTATAAAACATACTAAAAAGGCAAATAAGACAAATACATTAAAAAGATAAATTATTAAATATAAATCGAGGAGAAGGGCAGTAATTTATAAATGCATGACATACTAAAAAGGAAAATAAGACAAATAAATTAAAATGGAGATATAGTTAAATATAAATAGAGGAAAGGGAAAATTGATCAATTGACTGACTGACCCTAAGCTCCTCTATTCACTTCTATATTATATATTTTATCATACACACGGCTGATAAAAATATGAGATTAACTTCTCTTCACTAACAGTGGACAAGAAAATTCCACTGTCAATTCATTTTTAGAAATACTTATATCTCTTAATTTAATTATTGTATTTTAACATTTAAAGATTAATAATTTTTCAGCTTCTCTTTTTTTTTAAACACGTTTTACATATCTAAGATTTAATTTTTTTGAAAAGACGTCCAAATATTTATGATATTATTGACTTTGATTAATAATTAAATAAATTGGACTACATATGATGATATATGGATCAAAGTTTGTTTTCAATTAATTTTTGTATTGTTGATTGAATGAACTAAGAAGAGAAAACACAGTCTGAAACAATGGAAACACCTATTCAAAAACTTTTTAATGTTGCGAAGAAGACTTAATAGGTTGTGAATAATATTTTTATGATATTAATTAGTCTAGATTTTAAAAGGAAAAAAAAGTAAAAGTTATTGTCTCCAATTTCTTCAATGGTGTTGATGGAGAACGAGGTGAAAATATTGAGGACAAGAAATAGGTGAAAGAATCCTTCTTATTTTTGGCAACCAAATAAGAATTCTATACAAACTCTTATAATTAATTTAGAGTCCAAGTTACAATATAATACTCTTTTTGTTATTTTAATTTAAATATTAATAATATGTGAATATATTAAGAGGAATAAATATTTCTAAAAATGAATTGACAGTGTAATTTTCTTGTCCACTGTCAGTTGAGAGAAGTTATTCTCTAAAAATATTTGACAAAAATGCCTACTTAAATTCATTTAAATAGTTATAGCTAACAATAGTTACATGTCTATCTCTCTTGCCACTCTACTATCTCACCCAACTCCCTCCCATCTCGCTCGTCACTCTCCTATCTCGCTCACTTTCCTCTCATTTCGCTCGTCACTTTCATGTCTTACTCGCATATCTTGTATCCCAGATACATACGAATCACATCAGATACATGTATCTATTTTGTGTCTAGTGTGATTCACATGGGATTATAGACAAATGTCATTTGCCACTCTCCTATCTCGATCGTGAATCTGGTATCTCAGTTATATGTGAATCAGACGAGATACATGTATATATAATTTGTATCTAGTGTGATTCACATGTATCAAGAATACATAAGCGAATCTCGCTTGCCTCTATCCCTATTTTAGTGTATATGGTAGCAAAAAATATGTATTTAGGTGTATTTGACTTAAAATTTGGTATGAAATTATGCAATTAGGTAGTTTTTTCTTTTAAAAATTCAAATTACTTATCCAAATAAGTTTTTCAATTTCAAATCACCAGACCTTCGCAACAATTTGTTTGTGTGTGTTGTGGGTTAAAATTTAATTATTTTTTAGGGAGGCAGAACAAACCCAACTTATTTTGCCTGCTTAAGTTTGAGTGGGGTTATTGACCTGCTCATGTATTAACTCAATCCATTAAATATTGAATTGATATATAGCCTAAATTATTTAATGATGAATCTTGTCAAAATAATTTTAAATAAATACTATTTTATTATTTGACATATTATATATAGCTATAATAATATTTTTTTATTAAATACGAAAAAATTATAAAAGAGCAAGTAAAACAATTAAGACATAGTAAAATTGAGAGGATTGAATTATAACCCACGTTTTAACTTAAATAACTTGTGAATGAGTCAATAAATCACTCATTTACTAACTCAATTTATTTTAGGGAAAAAGGACAAATATACCCCCGAACTATTATAAATGGTATGTCAATACCCTCCGTTATACTTTAGGGCTATTCATACCCTTACCGTTAATATTTTAGGTTGTGTATACCCTTGAGGTTAACGGAGGGACACGTGGCTTCATCCGAACGATTCAACTAAATTTATTTTAATTTTATCCATAAATTAAAAACCCACCCATATGACCCACTCATGACCCATTTATCTTAAGCAAATTTGGGTAAATAATGGCTACAAGATTCTCGTCACTTTTATTTCCTTCACCATTTTTCACCATTGCTTCCACGGCCGGCTCTGACGCCGCGTGCGCCTCGAACCCAGGCGTCAACACCGCCGCCATCAATGACAAACATATAATCTTGACCGACAATTGAAAAGCCAATTTGTAGTGTCGAAGAGAGATTTGATTGATCAAGGTTGGAGACATTGACTTTGACGGCGAAGGCGCATGGGGAATCAGAGGTGGAAAAGCACCCAAAGTCTCCCCCAAGTCCATGTTGATTCCATCTGTGATCTACTACCTGAACTATATTTCCGGCGAATACAAGCAAAAAACGTCGGCAGTGAATCCAATTCGTAATTTTTCATACATTTCTGTAATTCCATTCATTCTCCGATCTTTCTTGTGTAATCACCATTTCTCCATCACCTCTATGTTGAAGTAACAAGTTTTCCGATTCGCAAATGTTAGAGAGAGATGGATTTGATCACAAAATTGGTGAAAAATAAAAATTGAAATTCGCTGCAGTATTCAATGAAATTATTTTACTGCAGTTGGGTGCTTTTGGGTATGGCCGTATGGGTTTTTAAATTATCGGGTCATGTGGGTTTGATTATGGGTGGGTTTTTAATTTATGGATAAAATTAAAATAAATTTAGTTGAATCGTTCAGATGAAGCCACGTGTCCCTCCGTTAACCTCAAGGGTATACACAACCTAAAATATTAACGGTAAGGGTATGAATAGCCCTAAAGTATAACGGAGGATATTGATATACCATTTATAATAATTCGAGGGTATATTTATCCTTTTTCCCTTTATTTTAACTCACTTAAATTCAACCAACACACTCATTTAACCACTCAAATTTTTTCAATTTTGCGCCCAAACAAACGCGGCAAACAAAATTTTCATTTTAATTATTTTCCCCAAATACACAGAACCGCTAATTTAGTTCCCACTACAATTAGGTTTTACTTTTTTCTTTTGATTTGATGCCTCTGCTATGTTTTACCCTAAATATAGTGAGTTCTTGCTTCCAATTTTACTTCTACAAATGTCTAGTGCTTCACACTTCCAATTAAGTTAAATTATGTTTTTCCTAATTTGCAGCTTTTTCATCGATTCTTTTTTTGTTTCTTTTCTTCTTTTGATAGAAGATCTAAAGCTTTTGGACTAGAAAATGGTATGATTTTGTTTGGGGATGCTATGGTTATTTGGAGAAGCACAAAGCCAAAGTAGATATATTCTTTGATATGCCGTCTTAATTGGGAGTAACGACGAAGATGTAATCAAACGGAGACCCGCACAACAGACAAAGAAGGAGGTGAATATAAATCATAGATCCACTAAATTCTGTGTTTATAGATTTTCTTGTGTTCTTCTGTTTCCTCTGCCACATTCTCTTCAAATTGGTCAAAAATTGATCCATTCACGTAATCTAAAGCAACCCCTTTTGAATCTCCTCCTTAATTTTATTTCATTTGCTATGCTTTTTGTTCTTCTCTGTTCTTTCACGCTACATTTGAGCTTGAAAATACGAGGCTTCTATTCCATAGAGTTCAACGTAAACTGAGCTTTAGATAAGCCTCAGTTTTGTGTGTGTGAAGGTGGCGGGTTGGTGGTAATGACTGTTGGAATCCGAAATTACAGGAGGCTAATGATGCCTAAAGCTTTTGATTAGATAAAAGGCTCAATCTTATTTGTTCGTAAGTTTATTTTTAATTTTTAATGGATTTCTTGCTAAAATTTACTTGAGAAACCTAGGATATGGTAGGGCATATTGGCCTTACAATTGATTTGAGAATGTGGATCCTTTCAAAAGAAATCATAAACCATATGACGAATGGATTTTATGTTGATGTTTTATCGTCTATCTCCAACAACAACATACATAGTGTAGTTTCATAACTGGTATTTGGGCAGAGTAGGATGTATGTAGACCTTATTCTTACCGGGGCTAAAGTGATTGTTTTCGATAGACTCTCAACTCAAAAGTGAAGTTTTTGAAGTAATATCAAAGAGTAATGCCATGAGCAATGTGCTATAAAAAAAGAAATGATTTTGAAAACGAAGAATCTATCAACTGCACAAATATAGATGCCTCACTCGCTAGGCTGTATCAACTACATGATTTCATCTTGAACTTCAGATA
Source organism: Solanum piurae (assembly GCA_029582685.1). Lineage (NCBI taxonomy): Eukaryota > Viridiplantae > Streptophyta > Magnoliopsida > Solanales > Solanaceae > Solanum > Solanum piurae. The sequence continues at coordinate 32,030 of JAJOOO010007120.1, read as the reverse complement.
TTGATCCTTGTTTAAGAAAGACTTACATGTTTAAGGCTTTAAAGTTCGTTGCTATTCCAAGATACTATTTAAAATTATATATTTCTTGCATCCATTTATGGTTGAGAGAATCCTAATGTGAGATGATGAATACTTGAAAACAAGGAAATTAAGTTAATGAATAGTTAGTACATTATTATTAAGTATTACGAATAATTCAACATATAGGAAAAATGCAAAATCAGGAGTTTCTTTAGTTTTCGATCAGATAATTTTAGTTTTCAAAGTAAAATAGTAAATATTTTTTAATATGCATGTGTAATAATAGCCTATCATACTGACAATTGACCAATATGTGTGGTACTAAAGTGCTAGACATGCTGATCGTTTTTCCTCTTTTGCTTTCATTCAATATCTCGTTTCAACTTTCACTTAAAGTAATGTTAAGAGTGTCGATATTTTGTATATTGCATTTTATAACCCTAACTACAAAATGTAATAATTTCCTTTAGGTACATTCTTATAATCATACAGTCTGTTTGGGCTTTTCACGTTCACTACGCAGTGGCACCTTCAATCTCATTTATCTCTATGTATCTCTTTCTCTTTACTCAAGTAAGTCATCTTATTCAATGATGGTTTGGTCTATTTTTTCTTAATTCTTGTTAGGAATTTTTTTTTAGTATTATGGAAGTCTAGTAGCTCATAGAACTATCATTTTCTTTTTAAATAAGAGACTCTTTTTGGGACAAACAAAAAAGGAAAGCAAGACGTGTAAATTGTAACCAATGAAGTACCATTCTGATGAGGAAAATACTGGAAAGTTCACAGTGCTCAAAAGTTCAATCAACTTTCCAGTTTTTATTTTTTCTTCTCTTATATATTTCTATTTACTCCTTAATTTGATTCTGATTTTCATACTTAGTAGGCGAAAGGTTTCGTGTATTTTCTACTTGTTTAGTAAAAGGTAATACTCCTATACAACAACTCTTATGCTTTCTTTAGCTGATATGATATATAATATTAGGATCATAGTTTAGTGAATCATAAGTCTAGATATGATTGAGATTAATTAATATATTTGTTGATTTTTTCCCACATGCCAACCATGTGTATATGCTTGGGAATCTAAGACTTGGATATGCAAGAAAATGTTACTGTTAGAGTTCATAGTGATAATTTGGAAATAGCCATTTAATTTGGTTCCCTTTCTCTTATCGCCTTGAATCGTATACTTGGATTTTGTTGTTTTTGTGTGTTAATTATCTATTTAGCTTCTGATGGGAGTTCCTGAAAATTATTGTATTGAATAGTACAATAAAACACCCCCACCCCCTCTCCTCCCTTGTCCCTACATTTATTTCACTTCTAATTTGTGTTCCAATTTTGTAAGATCTACCCATTTTCTCTTCATTTGTGCATATTTTCTCCGGATCTCAGTTCCAAAATGCGTGAAATCCTTCATATTTAAGGTGGACAATGTGGTAACCAAATTGGTGCCAAGTTTTGGGAAGTTTTTTGTGCCAAACACGGCATTGATTCTACCGGTCGTTACAGTGGTGATTTTGATCTCCACTTGAGAGAATTAATGTGTATTACAATGAGGTTACCAGTGGAATATTTGTTCCTAGTGATTTTCTTATGGATTTGGAGCCTCGTACCATGGACGATATTAGATCTGGTCCTTATTGGACAAATCTTCCATCCTGATAACTTTGTTTTTGGACAATCTGGTGCTGGTAACAATTGGGCTAAGATACATTACACTGAAGGTGCTGAATTGATTGATGTCGTTCTCGATCTTGTTCGTAAAGAAGCCTAAAACTCTGACTGCCTTCAAGGTTTGTGTTTCTACCCGCATTTTCTTTAAACATTTTGTTTTCATTTGGTGTTGTTGTTGTAGATCTATGCATTTTGAGGATTTATTTACATTCTATGTGTTTGATTTTCAGGATTTCAATTGTGCCATTCATTGGGTGGAGGAACAGGTTCTTGTATGGGAACAACTTTTGATCTTAAAGATCAGAGAAGAATACCCAGACAGAATGATGCTTACCTTCTCTGTTTTCCCTTCACCTAAGGTTTCTGACATAGTTGTTGAGCCTTATAATGCTACCTTGTCCTTGCATCAACTGGTTGAAAATGCCGATGAGTGCATTGTTCTTGGTAATGAGGTTCTATATTACATCTTCTTCAGAACCCTAAAGCTCATCACCCCAAGCTGTAAGTCATTTCAGCATCTCGATTGCGCTTTTCTTTGCGCCATCTGTTTGATTGTTGTTAGCTGAGCCTGTTTGATATTTCTTGTTAGTTTTTTATTTAGCACTTTGAAGTTATGAATCATCTGATATATTTCTTGTATAAAAGCTTTGTTAGTTAAAGAATCGGTTAACTGGTTCCCTTCTCTTAGAATACGTGACACCTGGAAATCCCCCCCTTCTCTTCCACTCTTAGATCTTCTGAACCTCCATACTAATAGCCCATGGACTGCCCCAATCTTCATCAATCACCTTCTTGATGATTAGGGAGCTAGTCTCCATAATAAGAGGCATTAGTTGTTCTCTTATACAATAAGCGACTACTTCATGAATTGTCAACGCTTCAACACCTAAACTAGTAGTATTGGCAATGACCCCTACTATTTCTGATTCAGAATGCCAGAGAGCAAGTATCAGGGTTCACTCTAGACGAGCCATCAATATTGAACTTAAATTTCCCTTGAGGAGGAAGATGTTACTAGACGTTGGTTTGTAGATTTCCAACTTTTGTATCATAAGTGGCCAAATGTTAGAGATCTTTGTTATCCATGGGAGCCTCGCTCTAGCCAAGAGACAGAGGTTCTGATTTATGTCATTAATAACTATGCTTCTTGATATTGAACCTTCTTGGAAAATGATATTTCTTTTCTTCCATAGATACCATATAATGATGGCTGGGGCAGCCAGACATAGTGGCTTCAGTTAATTAGGAGAATAGTCAGCTTTCCACCACTGTGTTGCAACTTGATTTAACTAAATAAATGGGCCCTTAAGCTGCTGCAACAAAGTGTGTTCAGATGCTCTTAGCATAATCTATTGTTAAGAACAAATGTAGCATAGTTTCCTGTTGATAGATCTCACAACACCTGCACCATTCTTGCTTAACAGATTCTTGCTTAACACATCGCCCAAGGAAAAAGACCTTGTGAGACCACTGATAAAATCCATCACACCAAATGTCCAAACTAGTGTGAAAGAGTTGACAGTACTCATCAACAAGAATTATACAGCGCAAGACCATGATCTGCTAGCAAGTTTGCTTTGAAGAACTCAAATAAGAGACTTATTATACTGCATATAGAATCAGAGGTGATAGAGTTCTTGAATATGAATTACCGGTGAAAGGTTAAGGAATGGAGAGCTATGTACATTCTATCATTGGTATAGAAAGTTACATGAATGGAGGACAGTTCAACATTTTCATGAACTATATATGCAGCTTAGTCAATATTACATGAACCAGTGATGAAAGTAGAAGGAATGAAGCTCTATTGTGTGTAAGTTTGAAAACAGAACCCTCCTAACTAGTATCCTCAAAACCACCAAAGTTTTTATCATCCAACTAAAGATATGTGAATCGAATCACCTGAAGTCAAAATCTGTTGCAACAAGTCCAAAAATACACTAGTTATACTGAATTTAAGGATTATATGCACAGATGTTATCAAACCCCATATACTGCCTTTCCTTGATCTTTCTAATCGTGCCAAATAAAGACAAAATAGCTATACCATTCTTGCATAACACATCGCCCACTGATAATTCTCTTTCATACCATCCACAAATAGAAAGATAATTAATAAGGTAGACTAGTAACACACATTTTACTAAAAACCCATTGTTGCTCCTCTTTCTTGTTGAAGGATTAAGAATGATATTTTTCATTTGTTGAATGATGAGTAATTATAGGTAGATTTATTTAGAGAATTAATTATGATCAAGATGTTGGGTCCTAGTCTTAAACTACATTAAGCAGTTTTATTGCAGCAAATGCTTGGTAGGCTTCTAGATTATTTTACTTGTATGGTAGACTTCATATAGAATTAAGGCTTTGAAAGTTGATGTTTGTTTGAATTCTTTAGTTGAATACTTTTGAACTAGTAGTCGTTATTTGGGCTGACAAAAGATCTACAATAAATAAATGGACAAAATAGTGTTAACGTAGTAGGTGAGGTTTTGTTAATACGAACTCCAACATGATGCATGACTCTTTATAAATCTAGGCAATGCATGCAACATTGTCTGTAATCATTTTATTTTGTCCAATTGTCGGGGATTAGTTTAATTGTACATTAAATGGTCATATGTTCTAATACTTCACATGTTAGATGTTGAGTTAATACAGTTCTCAAATATTAGCATTTTGATAATTCATATGTAGTAGGTTGTGCGAGGATAATGATGTGTACATGCTCTCCAAAATAAAATAAAAAGTTCTTGCCAGGCACATAGTCTTGCTCACCCAAGATGACCTTCATATTAGTATGCTTGCATTTTTATTTAGTGCTTATAAAACTGATCATTACAACATACTGAATACATAGATTGTGTTACAAATTCTATCTTTTTACCTCAATATGAAAATACTTTAAATTAAATCATAATTTTGTTCTCTTTTTTTTTTCCACAGGTATAAGAGGTGAGAATTGAATCAAGACTACTTGAAAGCTAAATATCGCCACATTTTTTGTACTTGGGAAGAAATCTCCACGTATTTGTCTTAGTTAAGGTGTAATATTTAGTAATCAAGTATTGGACATATTTACTTTTATTAAGGAGCTTGAAATGAGATATTATCTAGTATAGTTTTAGTTGATCTTTACTGTATGATCATGGGTGTTTTATTATTCTAGTTTCAATTTATGCAATTTTAAATTCAAATATAATATCAATATGAAATAATTAAATGTCATCAAATGTTTATAATTAGTGGCAACAGATTTTAACTTTTTGCGATTACTATATCAAACTTTTCAAGACATTTTCTTCACAAATTAAATTAGTTTGTCATAAATTGAATACATTTAGTGACAATATATTTGTTCTAGTACCCTCCTTATTGAATATGAATTAATTTTATATTTTATGACAATTGTAATTATTACTAATCATATGACGATTTATAATGATGATTTATAGTTGTCAATAAAAATCATACTTTTAGTGACAAGATGATATATTTAACTACAAAATTGTTAATCTTCATTAGAGTGATAAAATTGTCACTAATTTATACATTTAAGGACGAAATACTTTTTTGTATATAAAAGGTAGTCATTAGTGACGAAATTTCTTTTGTTCTACAACGAAATATATAGAACTTTAGAGATAATTGGTATCGTCACTAATTGAACTAAATAATTAGTGACCAAATAGTTTTGTCGGTGTTAATAATGTTTTTAGTGACAAAATTATACTATCAACTACAAAAAAAATACACTTTTTATGACAATCAAATTCGTCACAAATGCTATGCATTTTGTGACAAAAATTTTTTTTGTAGTAAATGGAACTTCTTTAGAGACGAAGCACTAAATCGTCTTTATATACATTTAGTGACGACTGACTGACGAAATTTTTTTCGTCACACAATTGTTTTTGTGACAAAATATGCTTTATAACTGACGAAATAATTTGTCCCTAATAATCAAATTTGTTGTAGTGTGTAGACTCGGGGCGTGACAAATTTGGTATCAGAGCACAGAGTTCAAGAGTCCTAGGGAGTCTATGAAGCCATGTATGTAGAGTCCTAGTTATCAGTGTGAAGCGTGTCACATCTATAATTAGGAGGGTGCAACATTTAGGAACTATCTCACTTCTTTCATATTTATTTCGTGCGATAGAGATAATCTCTATAAAGTTTCTTTCTAACTTGTTCTTGCGCATGTCTTTCAGTTGATCATGCCTCCATAAAGAGATGTTAGAGGTCATTCTGCTAGGAGGAATATCGAGGAACAAGGGGTACCTAATGCACCTGAAGTGAAACCCCAAAGGAGAGGTCACCAATGTTGAGTTCAGGGAAGTGATCAGAATGTTAAGTCAAGTGGTGAACAATCAAGCTGGTCAGAGAGAGAACAGATAGGAAATGAATGATACTTCAAGAATCCGTGAGTTTCTAAGGATGAATCCTCCAACCTTCATTGGTTCAAGCACTACTGAGGATCTAGAAAATTTTGTTGAGGAACTACAGAAGGTGTTTGAGGTTATGCACATTGCCGATGCTGAGCGAGTGTAACTAGCTGCATATCAACTAAAGATTATTGCTAGGACTTGGTTTGACCAGTGGAAGAAGCGTAGATCTGATGGTGCATTAATTTTGAGTTGGGCTATATTTGAGGAGGCTTTCTTGGGGATTTTCTTTCCCCGTGAACTGAGAGAAGCCAAGGTACGAGAATTCCTTACTCTTAAGCAGGATTCACTGAGTGTTCATGAGTACAGTTTAAAGTTCACCCAACTTTCCCGATATGCTCCGGAGATGGTTGAAGATATGAGGAAAAGGATGAGTCTGTTTGTTGCTGGATTGTCTCGTATGTCAAGTAAGGCGGGCAAGGAATCTATGCTAATAGGGGACATGGACATAGCGAGACTTATGGTTTATGTGCAGCAGGTTGATGAAGAGAAGCTGAGGGATAGAGAAGAATTTAGAAACAAGAAAGCTAAGACAGGGAATGAGTCCGGGTAGCAAAGGAGTAATGTGAACCGTTCTTCCTTTCAATATAAGCAAAAGGGACCTGCTCCATCATCTTCTAGTGAACTTGCACCAAGGAACAAAGGTGAGTATAATAGTCAGAATTCATAGAATTAAAGAGCTAGACCTGCTCAGTCTCAGGGTAGTGTGGCACAAAGAGGTAATTGGGCTTCTACATATGCTAAGTGTCGTAGGAACCACCCAGGTGCGTGTCGCGATGGCTCTATTGGTTGTTTCAAGTGTGGTTAAGAGGTTCACTTCATGAAAGAGTGTCCTAAGAACAAAAAAATGGAAATAGGGGAAATAGAGCCCAATCTTCTTTAGTTTCTCCACCAGACAGGTTTGTACCTAGAGGAGCTACTTCGGTACTGGCGGAGGAGCAAACCGCCTATATGCGATTATTAGTCATCAAGAGCAAGAGAATTCTCCATATGTTGTCACTGGTATGATCAAAGTCTTTACTTTTCATGTTTATGCTTTGCTAGATCCAGAAGTGAGTCTATCTTATGTGACTCCCTATGTTGCGATGAATTTTGATGTTCTTCCTGAGAAACTTTGTGAGCCCTTCAGTGTCTCTACACCTATTGGTTAGTTCATTCTAGCTGAGAGGGTCTATCCAGATTGAACTATTTTTGTTAATCACAAGAGCACCATGGCTAATTTAGTTGAGTTAAACATGGTAGATTTTGATGTTATTCTGGGTATGGACTAGCAGCCTGTTATTCCTTCATTGATTGTAGAACTCGAGTTGTCAAATTCAAGTTTCCTAATGAATCAGTCTTTGAGTGGAGGAGTAGTTCAGCAGTGCCTAAGAGTCATTTCATTTCGTGCCTTAAGGCAAGAAAGTTAGTTTCCAAGGGTTGTGTCTATCACTTAGTCCGAGTTAATGATTCTAGTGTTGAGAGACCTCCTATTGAGTCAGTTCCTATTGTGAGTGAGTTTCCAGAGGTCTTTCTAGATGATCTACCTGGAGTCCCTCCTTAGAGAAAAATAGACTTCGGTATAGATATTCTTCGCGATACTTATTCTATATCTATTCCGCCATATAGGATGGCTCCAACAGAGTTGAAAGAGCTAAAATAGCAGTTGAAAGATCTCTTTGATAAGGGTTTTATTCGATGAAGTGTCTCACCTTGGGGCACTCTGGTATTATTTGTGAGGAAGAAGGATGGTTCTCTTAGAATGTGCATAGATTACTGTCAGTTGAACAAGGTTACTATCAAGAATAAGTATCCTCTTCCGAGAATTGATGATCTTTTCGATCAGCTTCAAGATGCCACTTTTTTTTCTAAGATAGACCTTAGATCAGGCTACCATCAGTTGAGAGTAAGGGAATGTGATATTTCGAAGACAAATTTCAGAACCCGTTATTGTAATTATGAGTTTCTGATCATGTCGTTTGGTTTAACTAATGCACTTGCAGCGTTCATGGACCTTATGAATAGAGTATTCAAGCCTTATTTATATATGTTTGTTATCGTGTTCATTGATGACATTCTAATCTATTCGAGGAATGAGGAAAATCATGATAGCCATCTCAAAATAGTTCTGCAAACTCTAAAGGATAGAGAGTTGTATGTTAAGTTCTCTAAATGTGAGTTTTGGCTTGAGTCTGTGGCATTTCTAGGCCACATTATTTACGATGATAGAATTAGAGTTGTTACCTAAAAAATAGAGGCAGCACAGAATTGGCCTATACCCACATCTCCAACTGATATTAGGAGTTTCTTGGGGTTGGCTGGATATTATAGAAGGTTCGTAGAGGGATTCTCATTTATTTCGTCCCCTTTGACCAAGTTTACTCAAAAGACAGTTAAGTTTCAATGGTATGAAGCTTGTGAAAAAAGCTTTCAGGAATTGAAAACTAGGTTGACTACTGCCCTAGTATTGACCTTACCAGAGGGTACGCAAGACTTTGTTGTATATTGTGATGCGTCCAAAGTTGGTTTGGGTTGTGTGTTGATGCGAAATGGTAAAGTTATAGCTTATGCCTCGAGACAACTGAAAGTTCACGAGAAGAATTATCCAACCCATGAGCTAGAGTTGGCTGCCGTAGTATTGCTTTGAAAATATGGCGTCATTATATTTATGGTGTTCATGTGGATGTGTTCACCGATCACAAGAGTCTTCAGTATGTGTTTAGTCAAAAAGAGCTTAATCTCAGACAGAGCAGGTGGTTTGAGTTACTCAAGGATTATGAAATGAATATCCTCTATCACCCAGGTAAGGCTAATATTGTTGTTGATGCCTTGAGCAGGTTGTTTATGGGTAGTACCACCCATGTTGAGGAATAAATTAGAGAGTTAGCGAAAGATGTGCACAAACTTGCACGGTTAGGAGTTTGACTAATGGATTCCACAGAAGGAGGAGTGGTGGTGATGAATGGGGCTGAATCATCATTAGTGTCTAAAGTTAAAGAGAAACAAAACCAAGACCCTAATTTGCTTGAATTGAAGGCAAATGTTCATAAACCAAAAGTGATGTCTTTTGAACAAGAGGGAGATGATGTATTGAGGTATCAAGGTAGGTTGTGTGTACCAAGGGCGGATGAACTCGAAGAGAGGATCATAGAGGAAGCTCATAACTCCAGATATTCCATTCATCCAGGTTCCACAAATATGTATCGTGACTTGACAAAAGTGTATTGGTGGAATAGTATGAAGAAAGGTATAGGTGAGTTCATTGCTAAATGCATGAATCGTCAACAAGTTAAAGTAGAGCATCAAAGGCCCGGTGGGATGGTTCAGAATATAGATATTCTGAAGTGGAAGTGGGAGATGATCAATATGGACTTTATTATTGGTTTGCCACGGTCTCATAGGCAACATGATTCTATTTGGGTGATTGTGCATCGAATGACCAAATCAGCCCACTTTTTGCCGGTAAAGATTACCCATTTAGCAGAGAATAATGCGTAGTTATACATTCAAGAGGTAGTAAGACTTCATTGAGTCCCTGTTTTGATTATATCAGATAGAGGTGCACAACTTACTGCACAGTTCTGGAAATCTTTTCAGAAAGACTTGGGTTCAAAGGTGAACTTAAGTACTGCTTTTCATTCTCAGACAGGTGGTCAAGCAGAGCGCACTATTCAGAACTTAGAAGATATGTTGAGGGCCTGTGTGATTGATTTCAAAGGTAATTGGGATGATCATCTACCTCTCATTGAGTTTGCTGATAACAATAGTTACCATTCTAGCATCCAGATGGCTCCTTATGAAGCTCTTTATGGGAGAAGATGCAGATCTCCTATTGGATGGTTCAAGGTTGGTGAAGTTGGGTTGATAGGACCAGAATTAGTTCATCAAGCAATGGAGAATGTGAAAGTTATTCAAGAGAGGTTGAAAAAAATGCAAAGTCGTCAAAAATCCTACACTGATGTTAGGAGAAGGGATTTAGAGTTTAAAGTAGATGATTGGGTATACTTGAAAGTTTCACCCATGAAGGGCGTTATGAGATTTTGTAAGAAGGGGAAACTTAGTCCCCGGTATATGGGTCCTTACAGAATATCCAAGAGGATCGGTAATGTAGTTTATGAGTTGGAGCTACCACAAGAGTTGGCAGCGGTCCATCCGATATTTCATATTTCTATGTTGAAGAAGTGCATGGGAGATCTTTCAATTATCATACCTACTGAAGATATTGGTATCAATGATAGCTTATCTTATGCGGAGATTCCTGTTCAAATTCAAGATCGCTAAGTTCGCAAGTTGGAAACAAAAAAGGTAGCATCAGTCAAAGTTCTGTGGAGAAATAAGTTTGTTGAGGAAGCCACTTGGGAAGCTGAGGAGGATTTGAAGAAGAGATACCCACATCTCTTCGAATCCTGAGAAGTTTCAAATTAAGGTACTCATCCTTTTCTTGGCATTTATTTTAAGTTGGCATTTTTTATTTACATTTTTGTTTGTTGGGTATTTGAGCTAGATGTTAGATATTACACCCTTAGTATACTTAGAGTGATCTCATTCGAGGACGAATGTTCCCAAGGGGAAGATATTGCAACACCTCGCTAAGTGAAAGGGATAGAATTAGAAAGAGTCATTTTTTTGACAAAATGAAAAATTGGGAAATTTGTTTAAGTTATGTTAAGTTTGAGTTTTGGGTCAACTTCAAAAGACCATAACTCCTAGCTCAGGATGAGTTAGGCGTGCTACAAGATACTGTAGGAAATATCTTTGTATTATCTTTCCAACGCTGCCGAGTTTTCTCAATTTCGAGTTTGTATGAGGGATATATGCCCATTGGAAGTCGAGTTGTCTAGATAAGGAAAGTCAAAACCAGATTTTAAGGGGTATTTTTGTCATTTCCATACCCAATTGATTTAATTCGATTTTAGTGAATTAATTAGGGTCAAAACTTAATAGGTTCAGTTTGCACAATTGAAAATTCATGCTAGGGTTTTAGAGAGAAGAACTCAAGAGAGAAGAGAAGAGGAAAGCGCAGTTCATTGTCTTTGTGGGGAATTGATTGCAGATTTCATCAAGGAATTGATCCTATGAGGTATGTGAGACTTTCATAATATTGGGTTCGTTCACCCATGTGACATACATGTTTATTTCAGTGTGAATTCGTCCTAAAAAGATTGGATGTTTGTATGTTCTTGATGTGTATTCTTCGATTGCTTTCATTCTTGAATTTGGGCTAAGATTAAGGAGTTTCTTGAGGTTATAGTGTTGATTTCTTGAGTTCTTTGAGTTATATTCTTGTGTATATGTTTTAAGTATTTGCATCTAAAGAGAATTTTAGAAAAAGGATCAAGTTTAGTCGAATTAAGATCAGAAAATGAGTTGAAAAGTTTGTCAATTTTGCCTGGGGGGTTGCTGGTGCGACGCGCCCCCGTAGAGCCAAGAAGGCTGGGGTAACGTGCCAACAGTGTGTCAGAAATGGCTCTTTGAACTTTGGGGCGGGCGTGGCGCGCCAACAGTGCGCCAGGGTCGTCCGCCCCAACCCATTTTTCATCGTTTAGCCTATTTGTGTCCTTCTAAAGTGTACTAACACTTTCTATTGATTCTAACTACTCTAAATGATTTATAAACACCTAGAAATCATCCATAAACATGAATCATAACCTTTAATCCATAAATTTAAATTCAACGAAAGTTAAGAGCCAAGTTTAGAGATTTCTTAAAGTCCTTTGAAGAAGTCTTTTACAAATGTTTTAATCTTGTCTTAAGACTTGAGTTTTGAGTTAAGTGACAATAACAAATGAAGTTCATTTCTTCGTAAAGAGTATATGGGGACTAAGTATTCCCAAAGAGTAAATATTTTCACATCTAAACAAGAGAGGAAACATAGATTTCCAAAAGAGCCTTTGAGCTAGTTTTTGAGTAATTATCTCAAACTACAGAAAGAGTTTTTGTTTTTAAAACATATGAGCTGAGTACATTTTGGGAGTAGTATTGAGCACCGATATGGGGACGAGTTCATAGTAACTCAAGTCTCCATAAACCATGTGGCCATCGTGGGTAGAAAGGATCATACTTTTTAAATTATTCCTTAATGATTTTTAGCATAGACTAGTGGATCCACTTAGTTGAGGCGTTCTATATCAGCAAGTTATAGGACAGTTCTGGCAGCGTGGGCGAGACATTGTATCATATCATAGCTCATAGTGATGGTTTTCGGTTAGTGAAACTTCCACAAAATTATATTACTTTATTATATTATTAAATTTGAGTTGTTATTTACGGTTTAAATTCTTTAGATAAACTGCATCTTTAATGTTGTTTAATTCTGCATTTGAGTTGAGTATCCATGAGTTCGAGAAAAGTTGAGGTAAGTGTTTCTTTCAGATTCCAGTTCAAGCTTATGTATTGTTTAGAATTCCCCTCGCATGCTCGTACATTCAATGTACTGATGCCATTTGGCCTACATCATTTTATGATGCAGCTACAGGTAACCACGATCATCATCTAGCACCTCATAGATCCAGTTGAGCACTCTGAGTCGGTTGTGTAACACCCCACAACTAGAAAGAGCTATAAATAGAAAAAGCCATTTTTAGAAAGAATGAAAATTCTGGAAAATTGACAAAATAAGTTAAGTATGAATTTTTGGTCAACTTCAAACTACCATAAATACTAGCTCATAATGAGTTAGGTGTTCTAAAAGATACCTTAGGAAATATCTTTGAATTATATTTCCAACTCCGCCGAGTTTTCTCAGTTTCAAGTTCGTATGAATGACATATGTCTATTTAAAGTGGGAATCGTCTAGCTAAGGAAAGTCAAAACCAGATTTTAGAAGGGTATTATAGTCTTTTTACTACCCAATTAATTAAATTCATTTTTGGTAATTAAGTTGGGGTATCAACTGATGGGATTCAGTTTATGCTATTGAAATTAAGGGTTTTGAGAGAAGAGAAAAGAAGAGGAGAAAAGAGAAGAAGAAGCAAGGAATCGCCAAGTTCTTGAAGAACTGCTTGTGGATTTCGCCAAGGGGTGATCCCTACGAAGTCTGTGAGATCACATTGCAGTGGGTTAGTTCACCCATGCGCCAATCATGATTTGATTCGGTGTAATTATGTTTTTGAAAGAAGTGTTTATGAGTTCTTGATTAATATTGTTGAAAGTTTCATTTGAATCTTTATTATCGAAGTTTTGAGAAGTTCTTGAATTAGATGTTGTTTTGAGTATATTCTTCCATATTTTGATTATGTAGTTGAATCTAAGTGTTTGGGGGAAGGAACAAAGTGAATCTAGAGGGTTTAGAGTTGAAAAATGAGAAAGAAATATCCGGGATTTTATGGGCAGGGGTCTGGGGAGCCACGCCAGCCAGAGCGCCCAACTTGGGGTTCTAAAGTTTGTGCTCTTGGGTGCCGCCCCAGCCAGTACCCCTCCATCCCCAGTTCTGTAGTTTTGGGTCTGGCGCCCCGCGCCACTCAGAGCGCCAGGGACGCCAGGTTCCCTACCCTTTCCTACTTCTTTACGTTTAAGTTCCCTTGAAATGTACATATGTTTCCTAGTTGATTTCTACACTCTAAGGTACGTCTAAACAACATGAAATCATCAATAACATGAGATCATGAGCCTTGAATCCATAATTCAATTCAACGAAAGTTAAGAGTCAAGTCAAGAGAAGTTAATAGAGATTTCCAAAAGTCTTTCACAAATGTTTTAACTTTGTTTTAAGACTTGAGTTTTGAGTTTAGTAAAGAGTAAAGATTGAAGTTCATTTCTTCAAAACGAGTATATCGGGACTATGTATTCCCAAAGAGTAAAATGTTTTCACATTTAAACAAGAAAGTAAACTTTGATTTCATAAAGAGCCTTTGAGCTAGTTTTCAGTAAAGAGTAAATGCTTTCACAATTAAGCAAGAGAGGAAACTTTGATTTCCAAGAGTAGCCTTTGAGATATGTTTTGAGCAATTATCTCAAACCACAGAAAAAGTACGTTTTTAAACATAAGAGGTAGTATTATATTTTGGGACTAGTATTGAGCATCGATATGGGGGAGAGTTCAGACAACTCCCAGCCCCCATAAACCATGTAGCCACCATGGGTAGAAAAGGGTCATAATTTTTAGATGATTCCTTAGTTCTTTTTAGCATATACTAGTGGATCCACTTAGTAGTCAGGTTCTATACCCTCGGCAAGGTATAGGGCGGCCCTGGTAGCGTGAGGTAAATTGTTGTATCATCACAATAGCTCTTGAGTGATGGTTGTCGGTTAGAGAAACTACCACATAAGTATTTTTTATTCATATATACATAGAAGTAAATTGTATTTTTATATACATTCTAGAGTTATATTGTATCTTTGCATACATACAGAGTTACTATTGTATTTCTAAATACATAGAGTTGTTATCCTTGTTTTTAAAGCTTTTCTCTATACTGCATTCATATTATTGCTCTATATTAAAATGAGTTCAGTTCAGTTCAGTTGAGACCAGGTTTGTTCTCCAGTTCCTTTCAAGCTTGTGTCTTGGTTAGTATTCCCCTCCCATGCTCGTACATTTAATGTATTGATCCCATTTGGTCTCCATCGTTGTTATGATGCAGATACAGGTAACTAGGATCAGCATCCAATGCATCATTAATTCTAGTTGAGCTTCAGAGTTTGTTGGTGAGTCTCCTTGCTTCCGGATGATCCCCTTTTTATTGCTTTTCATTAATTTTAGTTCATTAGGATGTCATGGGTCTTTTCTCGACACCCATCTCTGTTTTAGAGGCTTTATAGATAGAAAGTTAGTTAGTTCATTTGTCACTATTTTGTTATTGACTTATGTTTTGAGACTATAGTTGCCATCTTGGCTAGTTAAATGTTTCTTTTAATACATTCTAAGTTTATTTCATGAGTTCATTATTTGTGACCATTCCTTGTGTTTAATTCTTCTGTTGAGTAGTAAGCCAGGCCAAGGGTTTGCTTGAGGCCATCAATGGTTCTCGAGTGCCAGTCCCGCCCAAGGTGTAGGCTCGGGGCATGAAAAACTTGGTATCAGAGCACAGAGTTCAAGAGTCCTAGGGAGTCTATAAAGACATGCATGTAGAGTTCTAGTTATCAGTGTGAAGCGCACCACATCTATAATTAAGAGGCTGCAACATTTAGGAATTTCCTTCACTTCTTTCATACACATTTCGTGCGATAAAGTTCATAGTTATAAAGTCTCTTTCTAACTCGTGCTTGTGTGTGTGTCTTTCAGTTGATCATGCCTCCATGAAGAGTTGTTCGAGGTCGTCTTACTAGGAGGAATGTCGAGGAATAAGGGGTACCTAATGCACCTGAAGTGCAACCCCAAGGAGAGGTCACCAATGCTGAATTACGATAAGCCATCTGAATGCTGAGTCAAGCTGTGACCAACCAAGTGGGCCAAATAGGGGTTCGATAGGTTGTAGCTGATACATCTAGGATCCGAGAGTTTCTAAGGATGAATCCTCCAAGCTTCATAGGTTCAAGTGTTACTGAGAATCCAGAAAATTTTATCGAACAACTTCAGAAGGTTTTTGAGATTATGCATGTTGCTGATACTAAGAGGGTGGAACTAGCTGCATACCAAATGAAGGGTGTCGTTAGAATCTGCTTTGATCAATGGAAGAAGAATAGAGCTGAGGGAGCACCACCTGTGAGTTGAGTTTGTTTTGAGGAGGCCTTCTTGGGGAGTTTCTTTCCCTGAGAATTGAGAGAGGCTAAGGTAGGAGAGTTCCTCACTCTTAAGCAGGATTCTTTGAGCCTTCATGAGTACACTTTGAAGTTCGCCCAACTTTCCCGCTATGCTCTAGAGATGGTTGCTGACATGAGGAGCAGGATGAGTTTATTCGTTGCTGGGTTGTCTCGCCTGTCAAGCAAGGAAGGCAATGCAGCTATGTTGATAGGGGATATGTACATAGTAAGGATAATTATCCATGTGCAGCAAGTTGAGGGATAGAGAAGAGTTTAAGAATAAGAGGGCAAAGACATCAGGGAATGAGTCCGAGCAGAAAAAAAGTAATGCGAATCAGTCTTCCTACCAACAAAAACAAAAAATACATATTCCATCATCTGCTAGTGCACATGTACCAAAGAACAAAAGTGAGTACAATAGTCAAAATTTCAGAGCTAAACTTGCCTATTCTCAGGGTAGTATGGCACAAGGCGGTAGTAAGCCTCCTGCATATGCTAAGTGTGGTAGGAACCACTCAGGGATGAGTCGTGATGGCTCCACTGGTTGCTTCAAGGGTGGACAGAATGGTCATTTTATGCGAGAGTGTCTAAAGAACAAGAATGGTAATGGTAATGGGGGAAATAGAGTCGAGTCTTCTTCAGTTGCTCCACCAAACAGAGCTGCATCTAGAGGAGCTACTTCAGGGGAAGGCGGAGGAGGAAACCGTCTTTATGCTATCACAAGTGGACAAGAAAAAGAGGATTCGCCAGATGTTGTCACTCGTATGATCCAAGTCTTTAACTTTGATATTTATGCTTTGCTAGACCCAGGAGCGAGTTTATCCTTTGTAACTCTGTATATTGCGATGAAATTTGATATTCTTCCTGAGAAACTTAGTGAGACCTCCAGTGTTTCTACACTTGTTGGTGAGTCTATTCTAACAGAGAGAGTCTATCGTGGTTGTACCATTTCCATCGATAATAAGAATACCATGGCTAATTTAGTTGAGTTAGACATGGTAGATTTTGAAGTTATTCTTGGTATGGACTGACTTCATGCCTATTATGACTCAGTTGATTGTAGAACTCGAGTTGTCAAGTTCTAGTTTCCAAATGAGCCAGTCTTAGAGTGGAAAAGTATTTCAGCAGTGCCTAAGGGTCATTTTATTTCGTACATTAAGGCAAGAAAGTTAGTTTACAAGGGTGTGTGTATCACTTTGTCTGAGTTAATGGATCTAGTGTTGAGATACCTCATATTCAGTCAGTTTCAGTAGTCAAAGAGTTTCCAGAAGTCTTTCCAAATGATCTTCCCGGAGTCCCTCCTTAGAGAGAAATAAACTTTGGTATAGATATTCTTCTTGATACTCATCCTATATCTATTCTAACATATAGGATGGCACCAATAGAGTTAAAAGAATAGTTGAAAGATGTCCTAGAGAAAGGTTTTATTCGACCAAGTGTCTAACCTTGGGGTGCTCCGGTCTTATTTGTAAGAAAGAAGGATGGTTCCTTTAGGATGTGTATAGATTATCGTCAGTTGAATAAGGTTACCATCAAGAATAAGTATCATCTTCCGAGAATTGATGATCTCTTCGATCAACTTCAAGGTGCCCCTTGTTTCTATAAGATAGACCTAAGATCTGACTACCATTAGTTAAGAGTAAGGGAATGTGATATTCCAAAGACAGCTTTCAGGACCTGTTATGGTCATTACAAGTTTCTGGTCATGTCGTTCGGTTTAACTAATGTGCCTGCAGCATTCATGGACCCTATGAATAGACTATTCAAGCCTTATTTAAATATGTTTTTTATCTTGTTCATTGATGACATTCTAATCTATTCGAGGAATGAGGAAGATCATGCTAGCCATCTCAGAATAGTTCTCCAAACTCTAAAGGATAGAGAGTTGTATGCCAAGTTCTCCAAGTGTGACTTTTAGCTCGAGTCTGTGGCATTCTTAGGCCACATTTTTACCGGTGATGGAATTAGAGTTGACACTCAAAAAATAGAGGCAGTGCAGAATTGGCCTAAACCTACATCTCCAACTGATATTATGAGTTTCTTAGGTTTGGTTGACTATTATAGAAGGTTCGTAGAGGATTTCTCCTCTATTTTGTCCCCTTTGACCAAGTTAACTAAGAAAATAGTGAAATTTCAATGGTCTGGAGCTTGTGAGAAAAGCTTTCAGGAATTGAAAAAGAGGTTGACTAATGCCCCAGTATTGACCTTACTAGAAGGTACGCAAGGTGTTGTTGTTTATTATGATGTGTCCAGAGTTGGTTTGGGCTATGTGTTAATGCAGAATGACAAAGTTATAGCTTATGCCTCCAGACAGTTGAAAGTTCATGAGAGGCACTACCCAAGCCATGATCTAGAGTTGGCTACCGTAGTATTTATTTTGAATATATGGTGTCACTATCTTTATGGTGTTCATGTAGATGTATTCAGTGATCACAAGAGTCTTTAGTATGTATTTAGCCAGAAAAAACTTAATCTCAAACATAAAAGGTGGTTAGAGTTACTCACAGATTATGACATGAGTATTCTTTATTACCCAGGTAAGGATAATATTGTTGTTGATGCCTCGAGTAGATTATCTATGGGTAGCACCGCCCATGTTGAGGAAGAGAAGAAAGAACTAGTAAAAGATATGCATAGGTTTACACAATTGAGAGTTCTACTAATGAATTCCAAAGAATGAGGGGTAGTGGTGATGAATGAGGCTGAATCATCATTAGTGTCAGAAGTGAAAGAAAAGCAAGATCAAGATCCTATTTATCTTGAATTGAAGGCAAATTTTCATAAGCAAAAAGTATTGGCATTTGACCAAAGGATATATGGCGTATTGAGGTATCAATGTAGAATGTGTGTACTGAGGGTGGATGAACTCCAAGAGAGGATCATGGAGGAAGCTCATAGCTCCAGATATTCTATCCATCCGGGTTCCACAAATATGTATCGTGACTTGAGAGAAGTTTATTGGTGGAGTAGTATGAAGAAGGGCATTGCAGAGTTTGTTGCTAAGTGTCCGAATTGTCATCAAGTTAAGGTAGAGCACCAAAGGTCAGGTGGTTTGGCTCAGAATATAGAAATTCCAAAATGGAAGTGGGAGATGATCAATAAGGACTTCATTACTGGGTTGCCACGGTCTCGCAGGCAACATGATTCTATTTGGGTGATTGTTAATAGAATGACAAAATCAGCCCACTTTTTACCGGTAAAGACTACCCATTCAGCAGAGGACTATGCCAAGTTGTACCTTCAAGAAGTAGTTATACTTCATGGAGTTCCGGTCTCCATTATTTCAGATAGATGTGTGCAATTTACTGCACAGTTTTGGAAGTCATTCCAGAAAGGCTTGGGTTCAAAGGTGAACTTAAGTACTAATTTTCATCCTCAGACAGATGGTCAAGCAGAGCGCACTATTTAGACTTTAGAAGATATGTTGAGGTATTGTGTGAATTATTTCAAGGGTAATTGGGATGATCACCTACCTCTCATCGAGTTTGCTTACAACAATAGTTACCACTCTAGCATCCAGATGACTCCTTATGAAGCTCTTTATGGGAGAATATACAGATATCCTATTGGATGGTTTGAAGTTGGTGAAGCTGGGTTGATAGGACAAGAATTAGTTCATCAAGCTACAAAAAAGGTGAAAGTTATTCATGAGAGGTTGAAAATGCAGAGTCAGAAATACTACACTGATCTTAGGAGAAAGGAATTGGAGTTTGAAGTAGATGACTGGGTCTACTTGAAAGTTTCACCCATGAAGGGTGTTATGAGATTTAGTAAGAAGGGGAAACTTAGCCCCCGGTATATTGGTCCTTACAGAATATCCAAGAGGATTGGCAATGTAGCTTATGAGTTAGAGCTACCACAAGAATTAGCAGAAATTCATCTGGTGTTCCACATCTCCATGTTTAAAAAGTGTATGGGTGATCCTTCACTTATCATACCTACTGAAGATATTGGTATCAAGGATAGCTTATCATATGAGGAGATTCTTATTCAGATTCTAGATTGCCAAGTTCGCAAGCTGAGAACAAAAAAGGTAGCATCGGTCAAAGTTTTGTGAAGAAATCAGTTTGTTGAGGAAGCTACTTGGGAAGCTGAGGAGGATATGGAGAAGCTATACCCACATCTCTTTGAATCCGTAGAAGTTCCAAATTAAGGTACTAATCCTTTTCTTGGCATTTTATTTTTAAGTTGGCATGTTGTAATTGCATTTTTGCTTGTTGGGTGTTCGAACTGAATGCTAGATGTTACTCCCTTAGCCTTCTAAGATTGATCTTATTCGAGGAAGAATTTTCCCAACGGGGAGATATTGTAACACCCCGCAACTAGAAAGGGCTAGAAATAGAAAGAGACATTTTTGGAAAGAATGAAAAATCTGGAAAATTGACAAAACTAAGTTAAGTATGAGTTTGGGGTCAGCTTCAAACGACCATAACTCCTAACTCAGCATGATTTAGGTGTGTTACAAGATACCGTAGGAAATATCATTCAATTATCTTTCCAATGCCGCCGAGTTTGCTCAGTTTCAAGTTTGTATGAGTGAGATCTGTCCATTTGAAGTTGGGTTGTCTAGGTAAGGAAAGTCAAAACCGGATTTTAGAAGGGTATTATGGTCTTTGCACTATCCAATTAATTAAATTCGTTTTTGGTAATTAAGTTGGGGTCTCAACTGATGGGATTCAGTTTACGCTATTGAAATTAAGTTAAGGTTTTGAGAGAAGAGAAAAGAGAAGAAGAAGCAAGGAATCGCCAAGTTCTTGAAGAATTGCTTATGGATTTCACGAAGGGGTGATTCTTACAAGGTATGTGAGATCACATAACATTGAGTTAGTTCACCCATGAACCAATCATGATTTGATTCAGCGTAATTATGTTCTTGAAAAAAGAGTTTATGAGTTTTTGATGAATATTGTTGAAAGTTTCGTTTGAATCTTGATTGTCGATGTTTTGAGAAGTTCTTAAGTTAGATTCATGAAATTAGATGTCGTTCTGAGTAGATTCTTTCATATTTTGATTATGTAGTCAAATCTAAGTGTATGGGGAAGGAACCAAGTGAATCTAGAGGCTTTAGAGTTGAAAAATGAGCAAGAAAAATTAGGGATTTTCTGGGCAGGGGTCTGAGCGCCTGATTAAATAACGCTATAAAAAACACTTCATCTGATACTAAGCATCAACGATCGTTATGTAGCGAGCTGGATCGGGCTCGCCGAAAGGATTGGCACAAAAATTCTTCCAAGTCGGTGATGGGAAAGGCCTTTTGGTGAATCGTCGACATCATTTGGTGAGCAAGGGTCGTCCCGCTGAAAGTTACAGTGCAAAAAGGATATAGGGGTGCAAACAAAGGGCAATCAATAAGACTTTCGGCGAGTCGCCGAGTGCCCTCGGCAGCCTCAAGCTTCTCGCCGAAAGGTACAGAACCCAACATCAACTAAAGCATGAAATTAAAGGCGAGATGGGGGCATTAGGCGAACCGTCGAGTGGTTTGGTGAGCTCGACCTAGCTTGCCAAACAACCTAACGTGCCTATTTTCAACTCAACTTCTCGAATTCAACCCCGCAACCCCCAAAAACAAAATCAAAACATTCACTAGTTAAATTAAAGCAAGACCCATAACACCCATGCCCCGAGATACTCAGATTTCTCCCAGTTTTGCCAAATTTAGCCAATTGACAACTTTTGCCCTTAAGAGTAATGTCACCCGCTCTATCATTGGGCAATTTACGTCTTTCAGCATAAAAATGATCTACTTAAACTTCACCAAACGATATGCAAGCACAACCCCACAAAATTTAATTCATTTTAAAGCACAAAAATATGGGATTTTGACAATATACACAATACGGGGAAGATATTCAAATTAAACAGGCATTTAAGCATTCTAATCTTACCAGAGAGGCCCAGCACACTTCAACAAGATAATAATGTTGCAAATGAGTACAAACTTGATAAAAATAAACTCAAGGTTCGGAAAACCAACCTTTAATGCCGATTAAAATAAGATTGTAATGCTAGGCGGTAAAGTAATCCACATTCGAGCACCAATCAACAAATCAAACACAGTAATAATGCAAGAAATATAGAAAATACTAAGCGAATGTGAGTTTGTGAAAGTTGAAAGTGAGGGAAAGTGAAGAGTTTGAAAATTTAAACCATTGGCCTTTTAAAAACCGTCCAGTTCTTGCCCATTCGGCGATATTAGTAATGATCGCCAAACCACTCAGTGACATGCCAAGTGATTACTTACCTCACCGAGTTTTACAAGACCTCCAAAAACTCTAGGGGTCCAAATGGTTGACTAGATCACGATCGCTGACCTGGTCGGTGATTCGTCAATAATTTCCTAGGCTCGCCGAGTTTTACAGACTCCACTTTGAAATTTTCTTGAGTCTAACGGCGGTCTGGATCGGGATCACCGACCTTTTCGACGATGCGCCGCCTGGACTTTTACCTCGCCCATTTGAACTTTTCACTCACTTTCCACACTTTGTCCTGCACATTCAACACACCATTATTGCAAACTTAAAAAGAAAGAAAATAAAACTTGTGTTGCCTCCCAAGCAGCGCCTTAGTTAACGTCGTGGAACGACGCAAGTCCACCTTCAAACCTCATTCTTGGGGTTGACCATAGTGTTACTAGGCAACCCTCCTTGCTGTCTCGGGTTTAGATGAGAAGAGATATGACCCATTTGGGTCTCCAACTGATTGATCGATACTGAATGGGAAGTGACGGTCTAGATAAGGGTCGACATATATTATTTCACGTCCTTTAAAATCTTGTATGACCCCTCAACTTTGTTGAGGATACGAGAAAGCATATCCTCAAACCGACCACCTTCCGAATCCTTTGGCTTTTGGCACTCGTGGAGAGGCACATTCCTATCCTTCTCCCCATCCTTCCAATTTGGATTAGGGTCCCTCCATTCACGATCTCAATATTTTCAACCTTCATCCCTACTTCAACCTTGGTTACCACCCTGCCTCGGGTAGTTTGAATGATAACCACCGCCTTGGTTGGCTAGGAAATTTACTTCTTCATTATACAAGGCCTCAAACTTGGACTTATCCGGATTAGCACACCCGACACCCACATCATTGACACTTCGAGCAGCAGCTCCCATGACATTTTTAGATAAAATGTCAAGTTGTGTTATGATATTGGCCGTGTTATGGTACCTCTCTTGGTCCTCCATTTGTTCCTTAGTCAACTTGAACGTGAGAGGGGAGACCTAGTCTTAACGGGTATACCACACCCTGTTTATGGTAGTCATGCCATCCAAGAGCTGAGCCGCTATCACATAAGGTGGCTGCATCAAACCTCTCAAAGAACGTTGGTCAGCAACATCCTTATTCATTGAGTCAAGACTCCGGTAAAAATACTGCAGCAACATGTTATCAGGCAGACCATGGGTTGGGCATTGAAGCACCAACTTCTTAAATCACAGCCAAGTTTCATAAATTGGCTCACCTTCTAGACGCTTGAAGCTCTGAATGTTATCATGAAGAGTTATCATCTTCGAGGGAGGGAAAAATCACACTTGAAATGCGGTAACCAACTCCTCCCAAGAAGTGATTGATTTACGTGGCAATTCAGCCAGCCACTTGCACGCCTTTCCCATCAAAGAGAAAGGGAACAACCTCAACCGGACCGACTCTTGGGAGATGTTCTTGAAGGAGAACGGTCCGCATACATCCATGAAATTTCTAATATTCTCATGAGGGTCATCATGAGCCAAACCACTGAAAAGCCCCTTTAGTTGCAAGAGTTGCAACATAGTACTCGTGATGTGAAACACCGCATTCCCTTCGGCCAGAGGCAAGAGAATGGGGGTCATTAGCATGAGGCTCGTTGACATCATTGAGGTTTCTGATGTCATCTTGATGGCCTACTTGGCTGCCATTGCTGCCGTTCACGCTCATACTTCATGTTTTCAATACACAAACAAGCAAAATAAAACTAAAAATTAAGTAAGTATAACTATAACTAACAAGAACAAAATTCAACTTAACTGAAAATTCTCAAGTAACACCACTCCCTGGCAGCGACGCCATTTTGAAAAGAAAAATGCTATCAAAGATACTTCATCCGATACTAAGCGTCAACGATTGTTATGTAGTAATATAACCCAACTAGTGAGGGTCGAGTCTGAAGGGAGTGGTACGTAGATGAGAATTAATAGGCAAGTAAAACTATGCTCTAGTCAATCATAGTTAAAAACATTTACAAATAGTAACATAATTTAGTCAAGGGTGACACAAGTGACAAATGTCGAGGGGGTTTGTAATTATCAACTAAAACAACAATTAACACAAAAATGTGAAAATGGAGACAGGATTCTTGGGATGTGATTGGATTATGGGCGAAAGTAAACAACCGGATAATTGAAATTAACAGTAAATCATTGTAAATCAGTGAATAAGCTAGACTTTAGTGGGATAAATTTTCTCTCGAACAATTTACCCCGAATCAAATTGATTTCTCTCGAACACCAATAAGAAACAATTAAGCAAAGTCTTCGCTTTAGTCCATTCACTCTCTCAAGTTGAATGTTTTAAAAAGGGTTTAGGATTCACTCTCTTGGGCTGAACCCATGAATACCCAATACCCACAGACCATCGCTTCAGTAGTTTTGGTTTTAAAACCTCTCTCTCGAGCAAGACAAAAACACGAAGTTAAGATTGTATTTGCAACAACAACCCATTAAATTCAACCACAACTACTGAACGAAATCACTTTTAAACAGCAAATACACTATCAATTAACAATACCCAGCAGTTAAATCAACCCATAATCACATAATCACACTCCAAGAATTGGGGTTTTAGCTAGACATAGTAAAAAGATAGAAATCGATACCAAAATGTGTTTCCATCAACTGGGTACGATTAATATTGTCTTTACAAATGTCTAAGATGAAGAATTTTCAATACCCACTTCCAATTTCTTAGAAATGGAAATCTTCAAATCTTCAAAGCTAAGGAAAAATGTCTCCAAAAACAGTTCTAAGCTCTCAACTTGGAAACTGAATAATGATATTGATAAAACGAAAATTGCCTACTAAACTAAAGTGTTTATAGTTGTCAAAAAGTTTACTGCGAAGGACCATTCGGCGCAGTAAGTTGGGATCGTCGACCCACTTGGCGATCCACCATTTGGTCATTTGTATTGCCGTTTTGCTTTTGCCTTCAGCATCCTTGAGGTCCTGTAACTTTGGGCGATAAGGCACTGCATCGCGGAATTGTTCGGTTACTCACCGACTGCTCCTTTTTATCGCCGACTTGACTTTCTCCTTCAGGGCTTGGCACACTGGAACATTAGGCGAGACCAAGGCCATTCGGCGACTCGCCCAATGGTTTAGGCGATCCTCAGGCATTCTTTTGTTCGTTCTTTTAGCTGCCTTGTTCCTTTTTGCTCAACAGTGTCCATGTTTTGTCCCTCAGTCCAAATACCTTAAATTCAAGGATTTACATCAGTTATTGAGACAAAATATGCATTCGAGGACACAAAATCTATTAAAATAAAGCCCTAAATAATTTCAATTGTGGACTTATCAGCGTCGCGCCAACCAGAGTGTCCCACTTAGAGTTCTGAAGTTTGGGCTCTAGGGCGCCGCGCCAGCCAATGCACCTCATCGCCAGTTCTGTAGTTTTGGGTCTGGCGCACCGCGCCACTTAGAGAATCAGGGACGCCAGGTTCCCTACCATTTCCTACTTCTTTCCGTTTAATTTCCCTTGAAACATACCTATGTTTCCTAGTTGATTTGTACACTCTAAGGTACGTCTAAAAAATATGAAATCATTAATAACATGAGATCATGAGCCTTGAATCCATAATTCAATTAAAGGAAATTTAAGAGTCAAGTCAAGAGAAGTTCATAGAGTTTTCAAAAAGTCTTTTACAAACGTTTTAACTTTGTTTAAAGACTTGAGTTTTGAATTGAGTAAAGAGTAAAGATTGAAGTTCATTTCTTCAAAAAGAATATATTGAGACTATGTATTCCCAAAGAGTAAAATATTTTCACATTTGAACAAGAAAGGAAACTTTGATTTCCAATAGAGCTTTTAAGCTAGTTTTCAATAAAGAGTAAATGCTTTCACAATTAAGCAATAGAGGAAACTTTGTTTTCCAAGAGTAGCCTTTGAGCTAAGTGTTGAGCAATTATTTCAAACCACAGAAAGAAGTATATTTTTAAACATAAGAGCTAGTATTATATTTTGGGAGTAGTATTGAGCATCCATATGGGAGAGAGTTCAGACAACTCCCAGCCCCCATAAACCATGTAGCCTCCATGGGTAGAAAAGGGTCATACTTTTAGATGATTCCTTAGTGCTTTTTAGCATAGACTAATGGATCCACTTAGTAGTTAGGTTCTATACCCTCGGCAAGGTATAGGACGGCCTTGGCAGCGTGAGGAAAAACATTGTATCATCACAATAACTCTTGAGTAATGGTTGTCGATTAGAGAAACTCCCACATAAGTATTTTGTATTCTTATATACACAAAAGTAAATTGTATTTTTATATACATTCCAGAGTTATATTGTATCTTTGCATACATACAGAGTTACCATTGTATTTCTAAATACACATAGTCGTTATCCATGTTTTAAAAGTTTTTTCTCTATAATGCATTCATATTATTGTTCTATAGTGAAATGAGTTCAATTCAGTTGAGTTGAGTTGAGACCAGGTTTGTTCTCTCAGTTCCTTTCAAGTTTATGTATTTTTTAGTATTACCCTCGCATGCTCGTACATTCAATGTACTGATGTCATTTGGCCTGCATCATTATTATGATATAGATACAGGTAACCAGGATCAGCATCCAGCGCATCGTTGATTCTAGTTGAGCTTCAGAGTTTTTTGGTGAGCCTCCTTGCTTCCGGAGGATCCCCTTTTTATTGTTTTTCAATAATTTTAGTTCATTAGGATGTCGTAGGTCTTGTCCCGACATCCATCTCAGTTTTAGAGGTTTCATAGATAGACAGTTAGTTAGTTCATTTGTCACAATTTTGTTATTATCTTATGTTTTGGGACTTGAGTTTCCATCTTGGCTAGTTGAATGTTTTTTAAGACATTCTAAGTTTATTTCATGAGTTCATTATTTGAGACCATTCCTTCTGTTTAAATATTCTGCTTAGTAGTAAGTCAGGCCAAGAGTTCGCTTGGGGCTAACAATGGTTCTCGAGTGCCAGTCCCGCCCAGGGTGTAGGCTAGGGGAGTGACATTTTTTCAGCCTTTCTGTTTTGCAGTGTCAAAAATGGTTAACCTTAATCAAAATTTTGAAGACAATGGAAGCTTAAAAGTAGTCTTGGCCATGAAAATTTCTAAGAAGATTGCATATTACAAGATTATTGATTTAATAGCCAATCTAGGAGAAGCATCATAGTTTTGTCTGTGAAAATTCTAGTTGTACTACAACGCTCTTTATTGAAATAAATTATTGTTTTGTTACATAATTTAATTCGTAGCTACATTAGTTATATATTTAAAGTCAATAAACAAAGAAAATGATCTTGTGTTCAGTAAATTTATCACTTACCTAAAAGACTAATAAAGATTAAGATATTTTAGTTACATATTTTACTATTAAATCAAATGAATTACGAATTAAAAATTAGTCAATCTCCGCAACCAATGGTGCCATAAATATTTCATAATTAATTTTCACGTATCTTCCAAAATCAAGTCACATATTAGTACTAGAACAAAGGAGGCAGGTTCATAAAATCATTTAACGGTTACAGTACTTGCAAATTTAACTAACAAATTCAATAGTATCTAACACACAATTTTAGGTAAATACAAACGAAAAGAAAATTAGCAGAGTCTAATTATTTTTTCACGCTGCAGATTTATCCAAACAAAATATTTTTCATTATTAGAATTGATATTTAGGTAAAATTTTGAATGTACCTCTTATTATTGATACAACATAAAAAAGAGAAGTAAACCACAAGCTCATCTTAGAAATATATGTCTTTAACCTAATTGATGTTTCCACCGATTTGATACAACAAATCATTAGACCTCCTTCCAAATAATTAAAAAAAATAACGTCCTTAAAAAGATAGTTGAAAATTTATCCATGGGGAGACTTAAATATTAGGATAATTTAAAGTGATTCCTTAATTATATTCATGAGTAGTTTTAGGCCTATTTGTTTTAGAAAAGATAGAAACTTAATTCTAGGTCAAATATTTAACGACTCCAAACTATTAGATTATGGAATTGTAAGAAAAAATGAAACGACTTGGAAACTCTAATCAAAATCTAGTACACTTCAAAGCTTAAATTTGCTTGAATCAGTCATATTAAGAACATCATCATGGTTTTTTAAAATAAGTTCATTCATGTAAAAACTAAGAAATTAAAACAATTTTTTTTATTTATGCCTATCTTTCAAAAAAAAAATCTAACCCTCCCCTCCATTTACTATCTTTTGATTCTTTTTTCCCTTTCTAGATTTATTTTGGGCTCAAACCCTGATAATCAGTATTTATTCAAGGACGAGAGTTCATTTAAATCCTAAAGGAATGATAATTATTATATGTTCGCTCATTTAAAATTGACTATGTTCAATAATTATTTCTTTTTTCTCTTGTTTTAGTTTTCTCCAACTCATTAATTCATATAATAATGGAAGTATTGGATCTCATATAATAGCTGGCTCACCCTTGAATTCGATTGATCACTGATCTCCTAATCGAGGTCTGTCAGTAGCCGCCTGAGGATGCCCTGTACTAAATAAAGAAAGAGCAAGTGCAGTATCGGTACACAACCACATTGTACCGGTAGGATCACACGGCTATTCCAGTAAGCGAAATATATACAACAGTTACAACATAGTAAACATGCATAAACATAATATAACATATATATATATCGATTATCAATCATGAACAACTTACCATTCCACATTCTCTTTAACAAGTAATCAGAAAATTCAATGGTCCTCTCATGGAACCCATACTCAAATTGTTAGTGCACCGGAACGTGGTACCTGATCCAAGTTAGTGTGTTGGAACGTGACACCCATTCCAATATGTATGTCGGTACGTGACATCCGATCCCAGTTAGTGTGTTGGAACGTAACACCCAATCCATTCAACAAGCCACAATCACAATCACAATGTACATTCTCAAAATCATACAATCAAGTGTTGATTCATGGCATACAATCATTCATTCATACTCATTTGCATTAGGTGTGATCAATAGTGCAACATTCGTATACATACATACATTACAGTGAAGCAATTGCTAGCATACATCACACAAAATAATAAATCAACCATCACCTACCTCGAAACCAAGCTTGAATCCTCTAAGAAACTCTATTCTTCCCTTTCCGGATTCTTTCCGCTTGTTCTAGGTCTACAAACAATTAATTCAATATGCAAATCAATAATTAAGGTCTAATTTACACGGATTATGAAAAACCCAATAACCCAAGACCCAAATTATGATCCTAAGGTGTAGCTAGGGAATTTTCCCACCATCCAAATTAGTTCAAAACCCTCCCCCAACAATATCTAACCAAGAATCTAAGTTCTACGGATCGAAAAATAGATTATGGGAGTAAAATCCTTACCTTTAGCACCAAAAGTCATGGAAAACTGTCAAGAAATATCCTGGGGTCGTCTCCTAGCTCTCAAGAACAAAACTTGCAGAAAATAATATTTTTGGGGTTTATTTTCGACTTAAGTCGCGACTGTCCCGCTATGACAGCCCCATCCCACCCTGGCGGTAATACTCCCGCCCTAGCGGCTTGCACGGAAATGGAGAGTCAAATTGAGAGTTTCAAACCCCCATTTCACAACACACCTTTATCCCATGACACTCAGAAACTACCCGTTCACGCTAAGATCAGTTTTGGGAGTTCTACTCACCCGAATTTGATTCCGTAAAGTCGTAAGGGTTCCTTAACGTCTAAGCTATCTACTCATGTAATCAAATTCATTATTATGTCTCTCATTTTCTACCAGATCTTCCTATAACTCACTGACTCTGATTTCATCCAAACCTGGACTAGGCTAGAAATTCTCAAGTTACTACGAAAAAGTTTTCTGACCCAATTTCTTTCCATGATGGCTTTTCTATAACGACGGGAACAAATCGTTACATTGAGGAAGCAAATGTCACAACCAAAAATTAGTTTTGTTTATTATTTGGCAAAACCATCTCTTTAACCTAATACTTTGATTTTCAAAAAACTAAAAATGACTCTCATAGTATCTACGTGGTTACCCTTATTTAGAAAATTAACTATTAAATAATAAACCTCTAAATAAGAATTAATATAATTTAATTATTTGTTATGTAAGATCAATAGCCTATTTAGAATGAATTCAAATTCTATTCATCTCATTAAATTGAGCAATAAAATTAATTTCTTACCATTTTCTACCCTATGATAATCTCATAAAATTTATTAACTTTTCAATACATTGTGACATTCAAATATTATTTTTTTATAAAACATTATGAAATTATTATAAATATACCATAGTGTGGATATTCATTCCATAATTTCTTAGATATGCTTGCAATTGGATAAGAATGTAGTTGGATAATCATACAATTGAATAAAGTTACAGTTGGGTAAGCTTGCACAAACAGACAACTATCTATAAATAGGAAGCACATTCAGTTCATTTGTACAACAATTACTCTCTTTGTTCATAAATATTTCAAAATATCATTTACCAATGAATTCTCCAAAGCTAGAGCTTATCAGGTGAGTTTCTATTCGATGTCCTTTTTATTTCTTCTTTTTTGTCTTTTTTTTTATAACCACCTTGACATGTTATGCTACTTTCAATTTTCAGCGAGATCAAGAAAGCAGGAAAAACATGATTTTAAAAGGAAAAGGATCTTCTTAGAATATGATTTGCAGAGTGAATTGATGGAGAGAACAACTAGCTCTGCTACTATCGAAGAACGTCCTGAACTTCACGAAAAGTTTCTTGCAGACTGTGACCAATTGATGGCAGAGGTTAATTTAAATTTTACCAAGTATAAATTCATGAAAGGTTCTAGTAAATTGATTATTAACTTAATGCGGTATTTTTCTTATGCAGTGTCAAAAGTGGTTAAACTTAATCGAAATTTTGAAGACAGTGGAATCTTAAAAGTAGTCTTGGAAATGAAAATTTCTATGGAGATTGCATATTACAAGATTATTGATTTAGTAGGCAAGCTAGGAGAAACATCATAGTTTTGTCTATGAAAATTCTAGGTGTACTACAATGCTCTTAATTTAAATAAATTATTATTTTTTGTTTACATAATTTTAATTCATAGCTACATTATTTATATATTTAAAGTCAATCAAACAAACAAAATGATCTCGTGTTCAGTAAATTTAGCACTTACCTAAAATACTAATAAAGATTAAGATATTTTAATTCTATATTTTACTATTAAATCAAATGAACTACGAATTACAAATTAGTCAATATACGCAACCAATGGTGCCATAACTATTTCATAATTAATTTTCACACATCTTCAAAAATTAAGGCACATAGTAGTACTAGAAGAAAGGAGGCAGGTTCATAAAAAAATATTTAACGGTAACAGTAATTGCAAATTTAACTAACAAATTCAATAATATCTAACACACAATTTTAGGTAAATAGAAATGAAAAGAAAATTAGCAGAATCTAATTATATTTTCACGCTGCAGATTTATCCGCACAAAATATTTTTCATTATTAGTATTGATATTTAGGTAAAATTTTGAATGTACCTCTTATTATTGATACAACATACAAAATAAAAGTAAACCACAAGCTCATCTTTGAAATATATGTCTTTAACCTAATTGATGTTTCCACTGATTTGATACAACAAATCATTAGACCTCCTTCCAAATAATTAAAAACAACAACTTCCTAAAAAAGATAGTTGAAAATTTATCTACGGGGAGACTTAATTATTAGGATGATTTAAAGTGATTCCCTAATTATATTTATGACTAGTTTTAGGCTTATATGTTTTATAAAAGATAGAAACTTAATTCTAGGTCAAATATTTAACAACTCCTAACTATTAGATTATTGAATTGTAAGAAAAAAATGTAAAGACATGGAAAGTCTAAAATCTCGTACACTTCAAAACTAAACTCTGCTTGAATCAGTCATATTAAGAACATCATCATGATTTTTTAAAATAAGTACATTCATGTAAGAACAAAAAAATAAAAGAAATTTTTTTCTTTATGCCT
>JAJOOO010007119.1:0-31538 GCA_029582685.1 Solanum piurae | reverse complement strand
AGCAAGAAGGGAAACTGAGATTTCCAAGATAGCCTTTGAGCTAAGTTTTTGAGCACTAATCTCAAATCACAGAAAGAAGTATGTTTTTAAAACATAAAGAGCTAGTATATTTTTGGGAGTAGTATTGAGCACCGATATGGGGGAGAGTTCGATAACTCACAGCCCCCATAAACCATGTAGCCACCATGGGTAGAAAAGGGTCATACTTTTTAGATGAACCCTTTTCACAATAGACTAGTGGATCCACTTAGTAGTTCAGGTCCTATACCTTTGGTCGGGTATAGGATGCGCTGGCAACGTGAGGTAGATCGTTGTATCATCACTATAGCTCTTATGTGATGGTTGTCAGTTAGAGAAACTCCCACATAAGTTATTGTATTTTTATATACATCAGTTTATTGTATTTTTACATACATTTCAGAGTTATGTTGTATCCTTGTATATACACAGAGTTGACATCATGTTTTTAAGCAACTTTTCTTTATATTGCACTTTGTTTTAAACTGTTTTATTTTGAAATGAGTTCAGTTAAGTATTCATGAGTTGAGAAGAGCCAGGTAAGTGTTTCTTTCAAATTCCCTTTCAAGCCTATGTTGTTTTAGCATTCCAACTCGCATACTCGTACATTCAATGTATTGATGTCAGTTGGCCTGCATCGTCTTATGATGCTGACACATGTAACTAGGATCGGCATTCCAGCGCACCGTTGATCCAATGAGCAGTTCAGAGTCAGTCGGTGAGCCTCCTTGCATTCCGGAGGATCTATTTTCATTGTTTTCTAGTTAGTTCATTAGGATGTTGTGGGGTTGTCCCAACATCCATCTCAGTTGTTTTAGAGGCTTCATAGACAGACAGTCAGTTAGTTATTTCAGTTGTCTTTACTTTTCATTTCTTATGTTAAAGACTTGAGTTTGCCTAAATGTCCAGTTGAATGTTCCTTTATGACATTCTAGTTTCTTAATAAATGTTTATGTGATGAGTTAAGTCTTCCGCTGAGTTAGTAAGTCAGGCCAAGGGTTCGCTTGGGGCCAACAATGGTCTTCGAGTGCCAGTCCCGCCCAGGGTGTAGGATCGGGGCGTGACAATTTATTCAGGAAATGCATTCACTTTCCAACTTCACTTTTGGCAATAAAGAGTCCTAATTTGAACATCAGTTAACAAATTAAAACATAAAACCAAGATTATATTTTTACCAAGATTATATTTTTACCAAGATTAGCACAATTAAGTAAGTGATCAACTACTATACAACATATCCAGTGCAGTCTGGGGAGGAAAGAGTGTAACCTTAACTTGGGAGGTAGAGTGATTGTTTCCAATAGATACTCGGCTCAAGAAAAAGTAAATGAAAGCAGTTCGGAAAAGAAAATAACGGAAGTGAAGAAGACATGACAAAAAAGTGATCAACTACTCTTCTGCAAAAGTAAGGCAAAGCCGGTCCTTTACAATGCAAAGCTAGAAGAAGAGCTAAATTTGACACAATTCCAAATGAAATTGTAGATTCTGATGCAAGAGCGATTTGGATTTTTCACTTAAAAATTACTATAACTTTCTCATGTGTTGAAAACCTATGTTGCACCGACTCTTTAAAAATGTGGGTGGATGCCTACGCATTCTCCAAAAGTAGTGCATTTTTGAAGAATTCGACACAGGTGAAACATTCGTTTTGGAGAGTACGCGCAACATAGCTGAAAACTAATAGCAGTAACCAAATGATTATTAAAAAATCTTCATTTATGGCCTAATTCAAAAATTAATAATACTATTATTTAACGGCATATTAGCACAGAATCACAAATTAAGAGTCAGTAAGCAAAATCAAATTTGCAGATGAAACACACAACACATAGCAAATCCAATTCAGTGTTCGGTATTTTAACAGCTGAAATTCATCGAAAAAAGACTACAGAGATTTTGTTTTGTGTGTTAGAGTATAGATAGGAATCGACAGACAAGAGGGAAACTTACAACTGAATTTCGCCGGAGAATGAGACGGCGAAGAGTTCACCGGAGGAAGAAACGGAGATTCTGAGAGCCGAAGAAGCTGGGCCTAATTAAAAAATGGGCCAAAAGTACTCAAAAACATGGGTCCTGTTTTTGGACTATCCATGGATAAAATTAAAACAATAGCCACTTTTCAAACAATTTAATTGAAATATAGCCATTTGTATAATTAGTCACGTTTGTATAATTTATCATATTTGTGTAATTCGCAACTAACAATTTTTCGTTTGATTTGTATTTGTATACGATGGTTTGTATTTGTATGTGACGATGATTTCCCTTGGTTTTTCAATTTTGTCACCACTCACCATGTACATTCAATTTTTTTGTGTATAACTTTTTAAAGTTTGTATAAATGTGTAGTTTTCGGATTTTGTATAATATAATTTATATAATGTAATTTGTATAATATATTTTGTTTAAAGTTCATATGTTTATGTTTGTATCAATTCGTTATTTTGAGTTTTATCATATTTGTATAATTTCAGACTTTATATTACTCAATTATACAAAAACACGCGAATTATACAAACATATCCGCGAATTATACAAATTATTTCCCTCTCTCGCTCGCCTCTCTCTTCCCTCTCCCAATGCTCGCCTTTCTCCTCCCTCTCCCAATCTCGCTTGTCATTTATACAAATACATATGTATAATATACAATTATCTAACCGATATACATATACAATTCACCTCTCTCCCACTCTCTGCCCTGTCTCTCTCCTCCCTCTCTCAATCTCGCTCGCTATTTTCCTCCCTATAACATGTAGTTACAAATCGTAATTAGCAAACTATAGCTATGAAACATAATTAGATTATTTTTGTGTGACTACATGCGAAAGTTCCTCTATCTTTAAAGTTGAAGTGTGAGTAGTGTGAAGGCCCAAATGAGGCAAAGACCCCATCCATAGAGATGGCCCAAGCTAACCACCAGCAGCCCGGCCCACATTTGCAGACAAATAAAAGCAAAATTGAAGGTGGAGAATTTCCGAAACCGCTCATTCCATTTTCTCAACTTTCTCTCTCTAAAACCCCGCTTTCTCTCTCTAGAACACAGAACCATCAATGGCGTCTCCACGTGAAGAGAACGTGTACATGGCGAAGCTTGCTGAGCAAGCTGAACGCTATGAGGAGATGGTAGAATTCATGGAGAAGGTGGTCGCCGCCTTGGACGGCGAGGAACTAACCGTCGAGGAACGCAACCTTCTCTCCGTCGCATACAAAAACGTGATCGGAGCTAGGAGAGCATCCTGGCGTATAATTTCATCGATCGAGCAGAAAGAGGAGAGTCGTGGTAACGAAGATCACGTTGCCTCCATTAAAAAATACAGATCTCAGATCGAGAATGAGCTGACTTCGATCTGTAACGGCATCCTCAAGTTGCTTGATTCAAAACTCATCGGGTCAGCTGCTACTGGAGACTCCAAAGTTTTCTATTTGAAAATGAAGGGAGATTATTACCGGTACTTGGCTGAGTTCAAAACCGGAACCGAGAGAAAAGAAGCTGCAGAGAATACTCTTTCGGCATACAAGTCTGCTCAGGTATTTAGACTTTCATTCTTTATCTTTTTTGGAAATGTTGGAGGAAAATCTCATATGAGTTCTGCGAATGGGGATGTTTTATGTGTTAAATTTGGAAATTGCATAAACAAGTACTGCAAGTCACAATTTTTATTGAGAAGAGTAACCAAAATCCATTAGAATTTGTTGTCAAAAGGAAAAAAAATGTTTCCTGTGGTGAACCATGTAGTATTATTTAATCGAAGCATGAACGTGACGCCTCTCTCGTTTTCAGGATATTGCTAATGGCGAATTGGCCCCAACACATCCAATCCGATTGGGTCTAGCTCTCAATTTCTCAGTGTTTTACTATGAGATATTGAATTCTCCTGACCGTGCTTGTAATCTCGCCAAACAGGTAACAAATTTATTGTATCTCTTGTTTCCCAAATGAGCATCCAGGGTAATTTTGGAAAGAAAAATAGATGTTTGGGTCTATTCAATGATGTTTATGGTTTGTATGGTTGTATAAAAGGCCTTTGATGAGGCAATTGCGGAGCTTGACACCCTGGGAGAGGAGTCCTACAAGGATAGCACTTTGATTATGCAACTTCTGCGTGATAACCTCACTTTGTGGACCTCGGATATGCAGGTAAATCCTTGTGTTTTTTTGTTAATTTGATTGTTTTGCTTATTGTATTGTTTGGCTAATCCATCTCTTGTTGACTTTTCTTCTTCAGGATGATGGAACTGATGAGATCAAAGAACCATCAAAAGCTGATAATGAGTAGTAACAACGTGAGTGAAACCTCTTTGCTTAGGATTGAAAACTGATGATGTAATTTACTCATTGATCAAAATTGGCTGTTTGTAGTCCTTATCTTGTGATTTGTAATACCTATTACCTAAAGGCGTTGTTTCTTGCCATTTGTTGTTTTCATCAAAGATTACTTTTTGTCTCAGTATTTCTCTTGTATTTGGATGCTCTGATGAAGCTCTCTTATTTCGTGGAAATGAATTCTTATTTTTACGAAGCAAGTAGCACACTTTGTATTTCCCTTTTCTCAGAGAAGTAGGGCATTGTGGATTTGATCTTCCTTTAAATTCTGCATTTTGATTGCTTACTCCATTTTGTGTTCACTTGGATATGTGTCTAATAATTTTGTATCAAGTCAAGATTAATTTTTTCTTGTGACACACATCGTCTGTGTTGGATTCACATTTCTTTATTGAAGGCAGTAAGTACGTATCCATCCATACCTTTTAGCTTGGATTTTTGAAGAAGAATATTACTTTGCGTCCACTTAATATTCCATCTGTTTTAATAGAGGCCCTTTTTTGGTAGGCATTTACAAAGTATATGATAGATCCGTCTACCTTCGTAGGTTGAGGGTAAGGTTTCCGTATATACTACCTTCCAAATACACGTTGTTGTTGCTGCTGCATAATGATAGATCTTGGAAATGACGTTTGCTCTGTTTCTGAGTTGGCAAATGCTGTAACTGGTTGTTGACTTTTGGCTTCATTTGTCCAAATTTAAAAATGTATTGCCAAGCATGATGTGCACACTAGAACTGTCCTTTTTTTGGTCAATAAAGGGAGGCCCGTCATGGTCCTTGCTTTCTTTGAATAAAGTTCTCAATTTGGGGCGGCAGCATCCCATTGGCTAGCTGTAGTTTATTCAAGATTCTTTGATGAATTTTAGGTTGGAATTTCAAACTTCAAATACATACTGTAAATATTGGTGATAAATGAGTGCTCATTTGTCTTTACCCTTTAGTAATTTATGAAACTGTTTCCAGCATCAGCACGCAGAAACTTTGACTGGCGAAAGGCAACATAACGCCTGATACTAGCCATTACTTTAACTGATATGCAAAAGCATCTTGTTGATGATTAAAGCTGGCACTGGACTCTTTTTGTTCCCCTTTTCCAATCTTCACAGTTTGATTAACGAGTCTTGCAAAATTGTTGGTCCTTTGGTGTACGTTTCATTGGATCTGCTACTTATTGCTGATAGTGCAACCTACCGTTAGTGTTGGGGTTCTCAATTGAACAGATTGGTGACACATTGCACCCGTGTTCTCTCCCTTTATTTCACTGTTATTATTGGACGCTATTATTGGGTTACACTTTGAGCAATGACATTCAAAGTGATTCCAACAGAAGTGACTATTTCAACTTTAAGGAGTTG
Organism: Solanum piurae; assembly: GCA_029582685.1. NCBI lineage: Eukaryota > Viridiplantae > Streptophyta > Magnoliopsida > Solanales > Solanaceae > Solanum > Solanum piurae. The sequence continues at coordinate 25,840 of JAJOOO010007119.1, read as the reverse complement.
GATTAATGTTGATACCATTGTTTATTGGATACATAAATTAGTTATTTGTAATCGTACTTCTGGTTTTTCACTTCAAGCCTCGTGAAACAAGTAGCTTTTTTGCTTTTATAAACAGTTTTCCTTCTCTCTCTTTTCCACCCCTAACATGGAATGGCTACTAATTTTGTTGCGTGTACCGTGGATGTCTCCTCCAATATGAATACATGTGTGAATACATAGTTTTGCAACGCCTTTGAATGTGAATTTGTGCCTGGTTGACTTGCAGAGTTGCAGTAATTTGAAGGCATCATGTCCTTTGACCCTTACAAAAGGGCATTAAATGGGGGTCACACAAAGTAAACGTTCTTTGAAGTTTGCAATGTCTAGTGGGTCCAGATTTTCATCCATCCATACTGTGCAGCAGGTTTATTCCTTCTCAAAACATTTATGAAAGTTGACGACTTTTTTATTAGTATAATATGGTTAAAAACACATGTGAAGAATAATTTTTTTCGAATTTTCTAACTAATCTATCAGGTGTTAGCAAACACCTCTTCTACTTGAACTATCATCTAAACACACATCAACTAGTATTTGACGGTATGCAGTGTACTCGTTTTTTTAAAAAAAAAAAAAGTGTCAAATGACACTCCACGTGAGAGTTAAATAAATTAATTGGAAAATTGAATTATTAAGAAATAATGGTAAAAATATACATCTGAAGTATCATTTTCTGCGAGTTTACAATCTGAAGTTTGCGTTTTCCTGGACCATAGCCAACTATTTATCAAAACATGCCTTGAAATTAATAAGTCGTTTGTCATGTGCATGAAATTTTATGGGCAAATTACATTGTGACGTGCCTTTTAGAGATTGTATTTCAATACTTGATGCCTGATGGAGTCAATTTTGAGGTGTATTTTGATAAATATTTGTTGATACTTAAAGTTCGAAATGCAAAAAATGATACCTCAGATGTGTTTTTGACTATTATCTTTTTTGTTCTTATCATTATCTTTGAGTCATCTTGTACATAACGATTAATTTCACGAGATAGCTACTAGTATGTCCTTTTAGCACACAAATACCTATAACTTTATCCCCTAAAGTTTGGAAAAAAGTGAAAAAAAGTGGCAAGTTGGATAAATAAAAAATCAACAAGTTTATGCAAAACATTTACCACACAGGTCACCTAAAAGGCAATAATATCCAACTCTCTATAGTAACTTGTGAAGACAAATAGGAAAAAATATTGGATCCTTTCAATTATGTGTACTTTATGTGCATATCAATACAACTCAGCTTTGTGCCGTATAGCATTTTAAAAAAATACAACTTAGAATGATGATTTCAAATTTTGAGCTGTTTGATAGTGTACCCATGTGAACAGCAAGACACAAGTACATTCCATTACATACAAAGGGCAAATACATAGATAGCCCCTCTAACGTGCACCAATTTTTCATTCTAACACTTTATCTCAATGAGTCCGGCATCAAAACAGACACTTTTTAAATCCTAAACATCAAAAGGGATACTCTCTAAAAATACACTAAAACGGATAGTTCGCTCATAAATAGGCGAACTATAACTATCATATTTTAACACCGTCATCCCCGTTAATTCCTAACATCCAAAATAATATTACAAAAACTTTAAAGATAGTTTGCCCACAAATTGGTGAACAACAATTCTTTTTATTTACTCCTCACGAGTCACGTGAATCTATATCTCTTTATTCAACTATAATAATCTTTACTAAAATTGCTTCATTCATACTAAATGAAAAATTCAAACTACTAAAATTCTAAAACATACTACATAAAAACTAAAATTAAGTAAAAATAACATAGAACTAATCAACTATGAAATATTTCCAAATCAAATAGAAAATCAAAAGACCACATAAAAACGTCCTACAATTATTATTTTTCTCTTCTTCATTCAATTTTCTTTTCAAAATACAATTCTCGTGCTGGGCTTCATTATTCTATACTGATTTTGTTTTTCTTCTGATTCTTTTAGCAATGTCCTTCGATCTCTATCTTCTACAAATTTCATATTGATGTGGGAAGTTATATCATCGTCGAAAGAGCTGGCTCTCCTCACCCTTGAAAGAATAGTGTTAGTTTCATTTATGAACATGTTTTCTGTCCACAAAAAATAATCGCATCCATCATTTTCCTAAAATAACAAAACAAGCGAATACCCGAATATTTTGAAGTGAACAACTTGCTTTTTTTTTTTTTTTTTTTACCTTGGAACCACACAACTCCAAAACTTATGACCGGAATTTTTTGGAGTCCTCTATGTTTTCATTTTACAATACTCTTTGCATTTACAAACATTTGGTTCAATTGAATATACACACTTTCCGAATTGTTGGGACATGACTATCAAAATTCAAAAATCAAAATATAAAGTATAAAATAGTAGAAGATGAATGAGAAAATGTGGAGTGAATAACTCATACTTATAGTTGAAGAAAGAGATATAGCTTCATGTGAGGAAGAAAGATATATAGATTCACGTAAGAAGTTAATAAAAAGAATTGTAGTTTGCTCATTTGTAGGCGAACTACCTTTAAAGTTTGTGTAATATTACCTTTGATGGATTTGGAGTCAATGGGGATGACGGTGTTAAAAGATTGTAGTTATAGTATGCCCATAAATGACCAACTATTCGTTTTGATGTGTGTTTTTAGAGAGTGTCTCTTTTGGTGATTAGAATTTAAAAAATGTCCTTTTTGCTGCCGGACTCCATCTCAACATTGTTCCATCTTAATCCCCCAACTTCATTCATTATGAACCATTATTTAAACATAAAAAACTGATAAAAAAACAACATAGTAACTTGCTACTAAAAGAGAACACCACTTTAAGAGATGCTAATTTCTATGTTCCCAAAAATGTGTTCTTGATTTTGTTAAGCCTCTTGACTACGTCTCTCATAGTTATCCTTGACTCTGGCATTTCCTTTGTGCAATCCAAAGCCAATTCCATCATGGAGGCTATGCATAATTCACTTTTGAAATTGACATGTTCTTCCTCGTGAAAAAGATTGACATCCACGACTTCCATAATTGTCCCTGGAAATGCTCGTCTTATCCACTGCCTCAAGCCAAGAATTTCATTGAATATCTCATCTTCAGTTGGTCGTCTTTTTGTCAATACCTCCATCATCATGATGCCATAGCTGTAAACATCACCACTAATGGACACTATTCCTTCCATGCCATATTCTTTAGAAGAATGAAAATGAAAAATAAATTACAATCGGAAGATAATAATTGTTTTGTACAATGAAAGACTTGGTTTCTGTTTAGTTCCAGAAGTCGGAAGAGCTTAGTTCTGATAAGAGAAAGGGTTAATGATAAGTAAAAAAGAACGAAACTAGTGTACGTACCTGGTGCAATGTAACCAAGAGTGCCTAATGTTTCAGTATGTACCATGGACTTGCTTACAGCTAATATTTTAGAGATTCCAAAATCACCAACATGTGCCACCATTTCTTCATCCAAAAGAATGTTGGCTGGCTTTAGGTCGCAATGAACTATTGGAGTATCATGACCGTGGTGTAGATATTCAATTGCCACAGCCACATCAAGCATTATGTTGACTCTTTGAAGAAGGTTCAAGTGGCAATCTTCTTTGTACAACCAATTATCAAGACTTCCATTGGGCATATACTGTAGAACAAAGGCTCTTATGTATTCACTAGAACAAGTAGTAATCACTGAAATAAGGTTTTTGTGCCTAACATTTCTCATTACTTCACATTCAGTATCAAACCTCTTGCATACTTCCTCATTTTGCAAATCCAGAACCTTTATTGCGACCACAGTTCCACTAGATAATGTACCTTTGTACACAGAGCCAGAACCTCCCACACCAATTAAATTGGATCCATCAAAATTATTTGTTGCTCGTTGAATTTCATGATAAGAAACCAATTGATAAGTCCTGATCTCCGGTACCTTTTCCACATCTTTGGACTTTCCTTTCTTCTTTTGTTTCATTATTATCCAAGCTGACACTAACAATAATATCAGAAAGGATGAAGTAACCACTGGAATAACAATTTTCAGCACAAGCTCCTTAGACTTTGATTGTTTTCCAGGATTAGTGATATCACAAGCAGGAATCTCCAATATGTGCACTCCACATAGACCTTTGTTCCCAAGAAATGATTGCAAAGTGGAATTTGAAAACACACCACCACTAGGTATCTCACCATCTAAATCATTAAATGAGACATTGATGCTTTTAAGGTATGAAAGCTTTTCCAAAGACTTAGGAATAGTACCTGACAATGCATTGAAAGACAAATTCAAGTATTCTAGACTTATCAAATTGGCAAAGGATAATGGAATTGAGCCTGAAAATGAATTGTTTGACAGGTCAAGAACTTTCATGTTTTGGAGGTCCCCCAATTGGCTTGGTATCATGCCGGAAAAGTGGTTACCAGAAAGATCTAGTTTTACAATGGCCTTCAGTCCTCCAATGTCCTGTGGAACTTCTCCCTCTATAGAATTTCGTGACATGAAAAGATAGAGAAGGCCACTCATCTTCCAAAGACTCAAAGGAAGCTTTGATGAAAATTTGTTAGAACTCAATGAAAGAACTTGTAGAGTGGTAAGATTTTCTAAACATTTTGGGATCACCCCAGAGAGCTCATTAACATGCAAAGATAATGTAACCAAATAAGATAAATGACAAACTACCTCTGGAATATTCCCTTGCAATTTGTTGCTATATAGATACAGACCTTGGAGATGTTCAAGCTTACCGATTTCAGACGGAATGGTTCCCATCAAGTTGTTTTCCACTAAAGCTAGCGACATTAGACCGCTTATGTTTCCTATACCTGTGGGAATGAGGCCACTGATGTGTGCATTTCCCATGTGAATTGATTCAATAGTAGATGAAAGATTTCCAATAGTATCGGGCAAAATACCATTTAATGGATTGTTACCCACTGTTAGATATTGGAGCTTCCTACAGTCCACTAAAGAATTAAAGAATTGCAACTCATGATTATTTGGTTCATTGGTAAGTTGATTACCATCTAAGTATAAGCGTCGCAGGTCACGAAGATTTCCTAAATTAGTAGGAATATTGCCTGTGAGAAAGTTCCTGTTTAGCCCCAGTATCTCAAGCTTGGAAGCGTTTGATATGAACAATGGAATTTCCCCTTTGATCTTATTGACGCCCAAGAAAAGTTCGTTAAGGTTTGGAAGATGAAGACCTGTAGTGGTTGGAAGTCTCCCCGAGAGGTTATTGTAACTGAAATCGATTATTTCCAAAGAAGATATATTAAATATAGCCTTTGGAATCTGACCTATAAGATTATTATTTTGGACAAAGCTAATTTGCCTCAAATTTGATAGCTTCCCCAATTCTGGAGGAATTGCCCCCTCCAAGTGATTGCTTCCACAATAAAGATTTTGCAGAGTGGAAATATTGCCCAGTGAAGTGGGAATAGTCCCTTTTATTGGATTGTCACCAATATAAAGCTCCTCGAGATTGGATAAACAACCAATATTTCTGGGTATTTCTCCAGTTATCTTGTTGAAAGATATGGACAACGCTTTGAGCTCTGTGAGTTGGCAAATGTTGGAAGGAATGTAACCAGAAATTTGGTTGTTAGATATAGTTAATGACTCTAGATTTGATACAATGTTCCCTTCATCAAGCAAGAAAGGGCCGGAGAGGCTATTGAATGCTAGAGATGCGACAAGAAGCGAGGAGATATTAAATAGTGCTGCAGGAATAGAACCTGTTAATTGATTATCGAACAAGGACAAAAATTCAAGTTGGCTGAGATTACCAATTTCCTTTGGAATGTTCCCGCCGACTCTATTCCCATACAAACTGAAGTTCAGCAACTTTGTGGCATTCCCAATAGAAGGAGGGATTATACCTGTGAGGCTATTGTTCCTGAGATTTAAGACTGTGAGTTCGGGTACATACCATGGCCCTTTCCACATTTCACCACCGAGTTTATTGAAAGCCAATGAAATGATTTGAACTCTCTGGTGTTGAAATAGACTTGTTGGAATACTTTCTTGGAGCTGATTGTTTTGAAAATCAATCACTCGCAAGCGAGGCAAGTGACCAAGTCCGTAAGGGATGCCGCCATGGAAGTTGTTGTTCCGGAGATTGAGCACGCTGAGAAAGGACAAATTGGCCAAAGACGGGGAAATTGTGCCTTGAAGTTGCAAATCAGGAAGAGTCAAGGCCACAACCCTTTGCCTTTTTGGAGTGCAAGTGACACCAAACCAAGAGCAAAAAGAAGTATTTTTGGTCCAATTATTGGCCAAAAAATGACTCGGACTTGTAATAAGATTTTGGAAAGCTAGTAGAGCTTCATGGTCCGTCTCATTTGAGGAAGCAATTGATATAGAAAATTGAACTAGAAAGAGAAGAGTCAATAAAAAAATTTGCTTCTCCATGTTGTTACTATGCACTGGAAAGGGAACTTGAATTAATTTATGTGTGTGGTCTTGCCAAAGATCAAAGTTACTCCACAATATTTTGAAAATATGAAAACAGATTAATACGGAGGAGGAAAATTAGTAGTAAGAAGATTAATGTCTGAACAGATCAAATAAGTAGCAAAAAGAGTAATGTGAAAACACATCAAAAGGAGTAAAATAAGTAGCAAAAGGAAAAAGAATCTGTCCACTTCACTTGATAGTTGACAGTAGTAGCTAACTCATAACAGAAAGAAGAAATTAATCTTGCTATATTGTCAAGTATAAAAACAGAGATAAGAATTTGAAGAATTTGATCTGCTATCTCATTACATGAAGGAAGAATATATATACATGAGTTTAGTCTCCTACTCCTAAAATCTCAGAATATTATATTAACATATCCTACAATATCTAATAGAATATTACATCTCTGACAAAAACAATATAAACTTACTATATTTACACAGATCTTTACTTAATATTAAGAGTCAATCTGTTAAGTGTGGGTGCGGGGTGGGGGGGGGGGTCTGTGAACTGACGGTATAAAAGATATTGAAATAATTATAATGGCCTTGATAGTCCAATCAACTTGCATTGAGAAAGATAGAATCAGATCTAAGTCAATGAAAATCCATGCAGTTCAGACAAGTTGTCCATACACCAAGTCAATGGGAATCAATTTGTAGATACTATTGATTCTTGATCCAATTTGCTTCAAGGTTCACACCTATTCCACAAGATTCTTTTTCATATCCCATAATAATCTCAGTGAAGAAATTCCTTCGTCTATTTGCAATTTGATATCATTGGTAATGCTAGATTTGGCGAGAAACAACTTGAAGGATCAATTCCGCAATGTTTGGGAAATATCAGGGCCTCATGGGCAACTTGCTTTACCTCACAAAACTCTGTTCTTTTCTTCTTCAACAAAAACTCTAGATGTTCTTCCTCAAGTTTCCCTATTTGCTCAAATGTCTATCGATCCGATTTCACACACATAAAACAAATAGTATTCATTGAAAATCATTTCACAAAAAGGAATAAATCAAGAATTTTCTTGCAAGCTTCCCAACATTACACTTAGTTACAAAACTAAAATCAAAACTCATCATTCGCGCTCAGCACACTAATAAAGAATAAGGCGTTTGAAGTACGAGAGTCAGTTCATCATTTTTGTGTCGATCAAATTCAATGTCAAGATGTATTTATCATTGCTGCTCCTCCAATGATATTCGTGAGCCTATTTCAAGGCCTGGACTTTATGAAAATAAATATTGTTTTTGGTGTTATTATTCCTACTTGTGCAGCAGTAGGTTTACATTTTTACCCAATCTTCTTACAACTTGTGTTTACCATGAAACTACACTTGGAAAGAAGCAAATATTATACAGTACTCCCTCCGTCCACTAGTAATTGTCATACTTTCCATTTTTAGAGTCAAACTATAAAAACTTTGACTAACATTTTACAATATATTTTTTCATCATATTGATATGCAAAAAATTGCAATGTATAGTACTTTTCGTATATTTTTTGAATATCTAAATTTTTGTTTATAGTATCGAATTAATGTAATCTAATTTAATTTTGAAAATTAGTCAAATTGACTTTCGAAAAACGCAACATGACAAATAAAAGTGGACGGAGGGAGTAAATACCACTTTCGTGCTAGTTACTTTCGAGTATTATGTCTCCAAAAATTAGATTACTTACCATCTTTTTCTCATTGTCAATCAATACATATCATGAATTTATTTTAAAGATAAATTTGGTTGAATGATTTTGTCGATACAAAGGCTTAAGTTGAGTGATTTTATAGATACAAAACAAAGTTTAATGACCCGAATGCCAACTTCTCCATGGTTGACTTGCAGAATTGCAGTAAATATGAAGCCAATATGTCCTTCAGTTGACCCTTACAAAAGGGCATTAATTGGGGTTAGTTCCTTCTCAAACATTTATGAAGATTGACAACTCCATTTTATCACGCTTGACTAATTCTGCGGGTATCTACTACATCTTATCACCACACAAATATCAATACCGATAATTTTGTCCACCAAAGCTTGGGAACAGGTGACCAACTTGAACAAATATTAACATCGACTCAAGTTTATGCAAAAGATTTACCACAGCCAGGTCACCTCAAGGCAATAATATCCAACTCTCTATAGTAACTTGGCGAAGACAAACAGGAAAATTATTGGATCCTTTCCTTTATTTGTAATTTATTTGCATATCAACACAGCTCAGTTTTGTGCTGTAGAACATTTTAAAAATTAACTACAACATAGAATGTATTCAAGTTTATAGCTGTTTGATAGAACCCATATGAACAGCAAGACACAAGTACATTCACACAAGGTCAAATACATAGATAGCCCCTCTAACTTACACCAAAATTTCATATTGGTACTCCATCCCAACCTTACTCCATTTTAACCCTTGAACTTCATTCCTTATAAACCATTTAAACAGAAAAAGCTGATTAAAAGAAAACATATTAACTTGCAACTAAAAAAGAACACCACTTTAAAAGATGCTAATGTCTATGTTCCCAAAAATGTGTTCTTGATTCTATTAAGCCTCTTGACTACGTCTTTCATAGTTATCCTTGACTCTGGCATTTCCTTTGTGCAATCCAAAGCTAATTCCATCATGGAGGCTATGCATATTTCACTTTTGAAATTGACAGATTCTTCCTCATGAAAAAGATTGACATCCACGACTTCCATAATTGTCCCGGGAAATGCTCGTCTTATCCACTGCCTCAAGCCAAGATTTTCGTTGAATATCTCGTCTTCAGTTGGTATTCTTTTTGTCAATACCTCCATCATCATGATGCCATAGCTGTAAACATCACCACTAATGGACACTGCTCCTTCCAAGCCATATTCTTTAGAAGAATGAAAATGAAAAATAAATTACAATCGGAAGATAATAATTGTTTTGTACAATGAAAGACTTGGTTTTTGTTTAGTTCCAGAATTCGGAAGAACTTAGTTCTGATAAGAGAAAGGGTTAATGATAAGTGAAAAAGAACGAAACTAGTGTACATACCTGGTGCAATGTAACCAAAAGTGCCTAATGTCTCAGTATGTACCATGGACTTGCTTACAGCTAATATTTTAGAGATGCCAAAATCACCAACATGTGCCACCATTTCTTCATCCAAAAGAATGTTGGCTGGCTTTAGGTCGCAATGAACTATTGGAGTATCATGACCGTGGTGTAGATATTCAATTGCCACAGCCACATCAAGCATTATGTTGACTCTTTGAAGAAGGTTCAAGTGGCGATTTTCTCTGTACAACCAATTATCAAGACTTCCATTGGGCATATACTGTAGAACAAAGGCTCTTATGTATTCACTAGAACAAGTAGTAATCACTGAAATAAGGTTTCTATGCCTAACATTTCTCATCACTTCACATTCAGTATCAAACCTCTTGCATACTTTCTCATTTTGCAAATCGAGTACCTTTATTGCCACCACAGTTCCACTAGATAATGTACCTTTGTACACAGAGCCAGAACCTCCCGCACCAATTAAATTGGATCCATCAAAATTATTTGTTGCTCGTTGAATTTCATGATAAGAAACCAATTGATAAGTCCTGATTTCTGGTACCTTTTCCACATCTTTGAACTTTCCTTTCATCTTTTGTTTCATTATTATCCAAGCTGACACAACCAATAATATCAGAAAGGATGAAGAAACCACTGGAATAACAATTTTCAGCACAAGTTCCTTAGACTTTGATTGTTTTCCAGGATTAGTAGTGATAGCACAAGCAGGAATCTCCAATATGTGCACTCCACATAGACCTCTGTTCCCAAGAAATGATTGCAAAGTGGAATTTGAAAACACACCACCACTAGGTATCTCACCATCTAAATCATTAAATGAGACATTGATGCTTTTAAGGTATGAAAGCTTTTCCAAAGACTTAGGAATAGTACCTGACAATGCATTGAAAGACAAATCCAAAGATCAAAGTTATACTCCAATATATATGTAAATTGTTGGAAAGGATAGACTACATTATTTCAAAAATGTGAAAGCAGATTAATACGGAGGAGGAAAATAAGTATCAAGTAGATTAATGTGAAAACAGATGAAAAGAATGAAAATAAGCAGGCTAAAGGAAAAAGAACCTGTCCACTTCACTTGAGTCACTTGCAGCAGTCCCACAGTTACCCTTACTTCCTAATACCTTTCCAAAGGAGGGTGGGGTAGGGTGGCCTTGATAGTCAATTTAACTTGCATTGAGAAAAATAGGAACTCTTCATATTTACATGGTTCTGAACTAAGTCAATGGGAAATTATGCAGTTCAGACAAGCTGTCTCATAGCTCAAGTCAATGGGAATCACTTACTGGCAAAAAAAAAAAAGGTTCTTTGTTAAAAGTATTTTTGGAGAAAAATAATTTATATTTGACTAATCAATTATAAAAATATTTTACAATACTTGACCAATGCTCCAAAAGTGGTTCCAGGAAAAAAATACTATTTTTTTTAAAATTTTTGAGTACTAGCCTACTCAAAAACTTAAATCAAACCCTTCAACTCTCTAATTTTTTTAAAAGATACACACTTTTAATATTTCAACACTATAAAGTACAAACAGTACATGACTCAGAAACCAGATAACTGAAAAACAAACATATTAACTTGCAACTAAGAAAGAACGCCACCAGAAGAGATGCTAACTTTTACATTTCCCAAAATGCGTTCTTGATTTTGGTAAGCCTCTTGACGACATCTTTCATGGTTATCCTTGATTCTGGTGTTTCCTTTGTGCAATCTAAAGCCAATTCTATCATGGAGGCTATGCAGATTTCACTTTTGGAAGTATTTTGTTCTTCCTCACGAAAAAGATTGGTATTCACAACTTCCAAGATAGTTCTTGGAAATGCTCGGCTTATCCACTCCCTCAAGCCAAGATTTTCATTGAATATCTCTTCATCAGTTGGCCTTCTTTTTGCCAAAACCTCCATTAGCATGTTGCCATAGCTATAAACATCACCACTAGCAGACACTATTCCCTCCAAGCCATATTCTTACAAGAATGAAAATGGAAAATATTACTCACTTGATATATAACAATAATGCTTGTACCAGAAAAGACTTGCTTTTTATTTAGTTCTACCACTTGGAATGGCTTAATTTTGATAAGAGAAAATCAAAGAGAGAGGGTTTATGTCTAATTAGAAGGAAGAGAGTAGTATAGGTACCTGGTGCAATATAACCAAGAGTGCCCAATGTCTCCATGTGTGCCACGGATTTGTTTACAACTAAAATTTTAGAGATGCCAAAATCACCAACATGAGCCACCATATCTTCATCCAAAAGAACGTTGGCTGGCTTTTGGTCGCAATGAACAATCGGAGTATCATGACCATGGTGTAGATATTCAATTGCTATAGCCACATCAAGCATTACGGTGACTCTTTGAAGAAGGTTCAAGTGGCGATCTTCTCTGTACAACCAATTATCAAGACTTCCGTTGGGCATAAATTGCAGAATAAAGGCTCTTATATGATCACTAGAACAAGTAGTAATCACCGAAACAAGATTTCTATGCCTAACATTTCTCATCATTTCACATTCAGTATCAAACCTCTTTCATACTTCCTCATTTTCCAAATCCAGAATCTTTATTGCCACAACAACTCCAGTGGGTAATGTGCCTTTATACACAAAGCCAGAACCTCCCATACCAATTATATTTTATCCATCAAAATTATTTGTTGCTCGTTGAATCTCATGATAGGAAATCAATTGAAAAGTCTTGATCTCTGGTACCTTTTCAATATCTTTGGACTTCCCTTTCATCTTTCGTTTTATTATCCAAATTGAGACCAACAAGAGTATCATAAAGAATAAAATAACCACTGAAGTAACAATTTTTAGCCCAAGATCCTTAGACTTTGATTGTTTTCCAGGATTAGTGATAGCACAAGTAGGAATCTCCAATATGTGCACTCCACATAGACCTTTGTTCCCAAGAAATGATTGCAAAGTGGAATTTGAAAACACACCACCACTAGGTATCTCACCATCTAAATCATTAAATGAGACATTGATGCTTTTAAGGTATGAAAGCTTTTCCAAAGACTTAGGAATAGTACCTGACAAGACGTTTAAAGACAAATCCAAGTGTTCCAAGCTTATCAAGTTGGCAAAGGATAATGGAATTTGGCCAAAAAATGAATTGTTTGACAGGTCAAGAGACTGTAGGTTTTGAAGGTCCCCCAAATTGCTTGGTATCATTCCTAAAAAGTGGTTACCGGAAAGACATAGTTCTACAATGGCTTTCAGTCCTCCAATATCTGTTGGAACTTCTCCATCTATGGAATTTTGTGACACGTTTAGAAAGAGAAGACTACTCACTTTCCAAAGGCTCAAGGGTAATTTTGATGAAAATTTATTAGAACCCAAATAAAGATGCTGTAGCATGCTAAGATTTCCTATACATGTTGGAATTAACCCAAATAGCTCATTACCCTCAAAATTTAATAGATTCAAATTAGATAAATGGCATACAGCCTGTTAGATAGAGACAGTCCTTGGAGTTGTTTTAGCTTACCAAACTCAGGAGGAATCTTTCCCGTAAAGTTGTTGTCTTCAAAGACTAAGTTTGTAAGACCGCTCATGTTGCCTATACTTGTGGGGATGAGGCCACTGATCTGAGCATCACTTATTATAAAGAATTTAATAGTAGATGAAAGATTCCCTATTGAACTGGGCAGAACGCTATTCAATGGATTGTAACCCACATCTAGATATTGCAACATCCTACAGTCTGCCAAAGATTGGAAGAATGGCCACTCATGTTCACTGGTAAGTTGATTTTCATGTAGGAAAAGAAGTCGCAGATCACGAAGACTTCCCCAATTAGTTGGAATACTGCCTCTGAAGAAGTTGCGTGCTAACCCCAAGTTTTCAAGCTTGGAGGCATTTGTGATGTGCGGAGGAATTTCCCCTTCAAGCTCATTGTCAGTCAAGTGAAGTTCTAAGAGGTTTGGAAGATGAAGACCAGTAGAGGTTGGAATTCTCCCCGAGAGTTTGTTCGAAGTTAACGCAATGTATTTCAAAGAAGATATATTAAAAATAGCCTCCGGAATCTGACCGATAAGATTATAATTTTGTTCAAAATCGAATTCTATCAAATTTGATAGCTTACCCAGTTTTGGAGGAATTGGCCACTCCAAGCTATTGCTTTCACAGTAAAGATTTCGCAGAGTGGAAATATTTCCCAATGAAGTGGGAATAGTCCCCTTTATTGGATTATTACCAATATAAAACTGCTCGAGCTTCGTTAAACAATCAATGTTTTTGGGTATTTCTCCAGTTCTGTTGTTGAAAGATGTGGACAATATTTTAAGCTGTATGAGTTGGCAGATGTTGGAAGGAATGCGACCAGAAATTTGATTGCGAGTTAAACTTAAACTCTCCAGATGTGATACAATATTTCCTTTATCAACCAAGAGAGGACCAGATAGGCTGTTCTTTCCCAGAGATACAGAAAGTAGTGACGAGATATTAAACAGTACTTCAGGAATGGAACCTGTTAATTGATTATCAGTCAAGGACAAAACTGCAAGCTGGCTCAGATTACCGATCTCCTTAGGAATGTTGCCGTTGATTCTATTAAGAGACAAAATAAAGTTCAGCAACTTTGTGGCATTTTGTAATGAACTCGAATCCAACGATAACTCTAACTCGTTTCTCAACTATATTAATTAGGCTAAAGATCAATTACAATTCCACCAAGAAAATGCAACAACTCAAAAGGCAAAAGCCCAAAACAGAAATGTTGAAATTAAGAACTAGGATCGAATGAAGAAGGAGACGAGGAACTAGACTTACAGAAAGCAGGATGAGAGATACAGACTTTGCCTAAGCATGATCATAATACGCATAAACCTATTTTGCTCTCAAAAGACTCTATTTATCAACCCGAATCCCACACATAGCCACTTAATTCGGTGTTGGGCCGCTTTGCCAATACTGGTCTAGGTCCATTCATAACAATACTCCCAACCCCAATAAGAACCTTGTCCTCAAGGTTCGAGTAGGCATGAGCATCTCCTCGTATAGTCAGATTGGTAAGCAACAACGAAGCAAATTCATTGGCAGCCTAGAGTACTATAGACATGGTGGTCTCATCATTGCTTAGCTGCGGATAAACATGGCAAATACGTATACTAATGTGAGATGTTTTCAAAAGAGCAATGCACCTAATGATATCATCCAAACTTGTCGAAGCACTATTGGCAGCCACATAAGGGAACTTTGTCATATTTAGTAGCAGCAACTTACACAGATGCCAAATAGAAGCTGCAATGTCTTTGATCTCATTCCATTCTTCCTTACCATCAGTCCCTTTTTTACCAAATGAAATATTTTCATGATTGACCAAAATGTAGGTAGTACTGCCATATAATGGAATGCTGAGAATTTCACCAAGGCAACTGATAGGATAAAAAAGAGGTCCAAAAGCACTCAAAATATCATAAAAATAGTACTTCATACCATGCTCAGACTTATCAATTCTACAATTGTTCACCTCAAAGTACTTAGCAATAGTTGTGAAAGCTCTCCTTCCTCCAAATCTCTCCACTAGAACTGATAACAACCAATTACAACCATGATCTTTCTGATTCGCAAAAAACTCTTCCGCCTTATCAAATTGAGTTCAGTTATAACTTGCCTTGCAACCACACATTTGTTCAAAAGGATAACAAAAACTAATGCATTACCTAAGACATGATGTAATTGATGACGCACAACCGACCCTACTATCTGTATGACCTCATAAAGTGTGTAACAAGCAGAGTACACAACCTTCACCTTGTATAATCTCCTTGACACGTTTACCTCCCACACATGTACCATGCCAACGAGAGCAGTGATACAACGAAGATGCAACACTGATGTTTGCGGGAAGTTGGCGACCAAAATGTCATGTTTTACCACATAATATTCAGCGAAGACCAGTGAATATGCAATTAAAGGACATGTTAATGCATTGCATTTATCGACAATAGAGAACACCTTGAACCGGTTGGAATTTACACATCCTAGTTGTCCGGGAACCCACACTCTAGTCATAGAGTTTGAATAGGCAATTAAGCAATACCTGCCAGAACAACCCTGCATTTGTAGTGCATCCACGTTAACTGTGTAACCCATCAGATCAATGAACGTGAAATTTATTCTCGGATCCCATACAAAAAGATCTGTGGCAGGTAAACGAATGGATATAGTAACACATTTAGCACCAGGATCAAAGGGAAATTGATTCAAATTAAGTTGATTACATGTACTGGTAGGTTTTCCATGTTCAGCGTTAAGAAGTACTTCAACATAATACATGTCGCTTGTCGGAATGAAAATCGCATTCTCCGAGAAAAAGTTATTAAGAACAAGAGATGTAGAGTGTGGAAAAACTCCTAAAGAACCTGTTTCTTGCCTCATTATCGGAGCCAACCAAGTGACACCTTCAAGAGAAAAATCCAGAACGTTGAAGTTTTTGTAAGCACATATATCAGACAAAAGGAATCCTAAAAAAGTGCACTCCTGCCCAGTATCAACCCAATTACATCTGCGTAAGCGAAGGTCAAGGCATAATGTCGATCTATTTTGGGTACCACCATAATATTCTTCAAGAGAATCATGCCAACAGGGAATTGTGCGAAGCCATAAGGCAATAACAAATGAATAATCGATTTCAGCAAGTAGCGAACTTGCATTTGACATCATAGTTCCTTGACAAGCAAAAGCAACAGAAAAATCAGGTGTATTCAGGGGACGAAAATTTTCAAACAACTTCACATTATCATGTGATTTTTCCTCCTCGTCATTATTAGATATGTCTGTATCATGTAACATGACAAGAGGTACTTTGGTTTCTGTGCACAAGCTATCGTTGTACACATTGGCTAATGTAGATACAGAGTGTCCAAAATCATGTACAGTAGCTTTCATATCATAAATGTTGGAGCTCACTGTTATGTGTGGAATTTTGTCGAACACGTGATCTTCGGTGGTGGAAGAAGGTTCATTTAGAAAATTCGCTTCCACTAAATTGATATTCCCAATTTGTGGTGTCACTATGTCTTCAATAGGTTCAGTATCCGTATTGTTTTTAGCAATCAGTGCCCCAGACTTCATAGAAAATTTATCGAACATCTGGTCTGCCTGTGAGCTTTCAGCGTTGCAAGTAGATGCAAGGGCAGAGGACTTTGAAAAATGACTGGAAGCAGGAAAGGAAGACACCACAACGAATTGTGAAACTATAGGTACAAAATTAACATAGTCAGAATGAACCTGCGAGGAATTAGCTAGACGCCCCAACACATTTATGTTGGTTTGTTGTTGAAATCGCTGAGCAAGTGCATCCTTGAAATGGTTCCAATTGAAAAATAGCTTGTTGCGAAACAAACTATTGAACCAAGCCAGAGCTTCATCCTCAAGGTAGAATGAAGGAAGCGGAAGCCAGTCATTAGCATCGAAGCCAAGGTATGTGAAGTACAACTCCGCCTGAAAAATCCAACTCTCTGGGTTGCCGGCGCCACTGAATCTAGGTAGAAACATCACTGTTGTTGGAGTACGATCGATGAAAGCACCAATGTAATGAACTCGAATCCAACGATAACTCTAAGTCGTTTCTCAACTATATTAATTAGGCTAAAGATCAATTACAATTCCACTAAGTAAATGCAACAACTCAAAAGGCAAAAGCCCAAAACAGAAATGTTGAAAATAAGAACTAGGATCAAATGAAGAAGGAGACGAGGAACTAGACTTACAGAAAGCAGGATGAGAGATACAGACTTTGCCTAAGCATGATCATAATACGCATAAACCTATTTTTCTCTCAAAAGACTCTATTTATCAACCCGAATCCCACACATAGCCACTTAATTCGGTGTTGGGCTGCTTTGCCAATACTGGTCTAGGTCCATTCATAACACATTTCCAATAGCAGGAGGAATTATACCTGTGAGGCTATTATTCCTGAGATTTAAGACTCTGAGTTCGGGTACATACCATGTCCCTCTCCACATTTCACCACTGAGTTCATTGAAAGCCAATGATATTACTTGAACTCTACGGTTTTGAAATAGACTTGTTGGTATACTTCCGTTGAGCTGATTGTTTTTAACATCAATCACACGCAAGCGAGGCAAGTGGCCAAGTTCATAAGGGATGCCCCCACGGAATAAGTTGTTCTCGAGATTGAGCTCCCTGAGAAAGGACAAATTGGCCAAAGACGGGGAAATTGTGCCTTGAAGTTGTAAATTAGGAAGATTCAGAAGTAAATACAGGAAACATAGACACAGATTTCTTTTATTGGCATAAAAACTGGGTATCTTGCTTTTTTGTATCTCTGGTTGCTGTTTGATATCTTCCGGTATTATCACATCTTTTGTCAGTCAAAAATCCAAAGAAAAAACAAATATCAGAAATAATAATAGACGATGTATCTGCTTTCCTTAGCTCCTTTGAATTGGAATAAATCATTAACTGATCTCTGCATAGTAGCTCCATATAGTGTTTCTGGTATCAGAGCTATGATACAACCCGTTGCCTCTTTGAACTGCACGTGACACCGAACCAAGAGCAAAAAGACGCATTCTTGGTCCAATTATTGGCTAAAAAATGATTGGGACTTGTAATAAGATTTTGAAAAGCTAATAGAGCTTCTTGGTCTGTCTCATTTGAGGGTGCAGCTGATACAAAAGCAGAGAAAAAGAGAAGAATCAATAAGAAAATGTGCTCCTCCATATGTTTTATATGTTTTGTTGCCAAAGCTACACCATTATATAGCAATCCTTGGTGTAGAATATTATTTTTCCACCAGAATCTTTTGTCTCCTCTAATTGGCTACAGTTCCTATGTCATACAATCATATTATTCTAACACAAGTTATTGAGAATCCCTAATTATTAAGCTACATTAAATAATTAGTACTCCTATAAGCAAACTATTATTATATCTCATCCTATTTTATTCACAACCTTGATTTAACTACTTACGGGGTGCGTTTGGTTTAAAGAGTGAGAAAAATTACTTATTCAATGTCTAGTTTTGAGTGTGAAATTTAGTAACTAACGTATTCTCTGAATAAATAATACAACGTTGATTTCTGATATTAAACTCCGCATAAGTTATGCAAAGTTATTTTAATACCGGAAACCCATAAAAACATACAATGACCTTTCCTGCCCTCAGGTTTGATCTTTAATAATATTTCTAAATATTATTCAAACATTCAAAACATATTAAAGACTCTGAAGAACACACAGTATATGACTCCAAGTAGTATGAACAATTTACGACTATATATATATTCAAGAGCACCATGTTAAATTGTAGCTGAGAAAGAACACCACCGGAAGAGATGCTAACTTCTATGTGTTCAGAAATGTGTTCTTGATTTTGTCAAGCCTCTTGACTACTTCTTTCATGGTTATCCTTAATTCTGGCTTTTCATTCGTGCAGTCTAAAGCCAATTCTATCATGGAGGCTATGCAGATTTCACTTTTGGAAGTGATCTGTTCTTTCTTAGGAAAAAGATTGGCATCCACAACGTCCATCATAGTCCCCCGAAATGCCTGTGTTATCAATTTCCTCAAGTCAAGATTTTCATTGCATATCTCCTCATCGGTTGGTCTTCTTTTTGACAAAACCTCCATCAACATGATGCCGTAACTATAAACATCACCACTAGTGGACACTATTCCCTCCAAGCCATATTCTTAGAAAAGAATGAAATGAAATAAAAAAAATTACTCAATTGAAATATAACAATAATTATGTACTAACAGACACTTGCTTTTATTGAGTTCTAGATTTTGGAAGGGCTAAATTATGATTTGTGAAAATAGAAAAGAAAGGGTCAATATAAGTGAAATAGAAAGAGACTATTATACATGGTGCAATATATCCAAGAGTGCCTAAGGTCTCGGTATGTGCCATGAACTTGCTTGTAGCTAAAATTTTAGAGATGCCAAAATCACCAACATGAGCCACCATATCTTCATCCAAAAGAACGTTGGCTGGCTTTACGTCACAATGAACTATCGGAGTATCATTACCATGATGCAGATATTCAATTGCCATAGCCACATCAAGCATTATGGTGACTCTTTGAAGAAGGTTCAAGTGGTGATCTTCTCTGTACAACCAATTATCAAGACTACTGTTGGGCATATATTGCAGAACAAAGGCTCGTATATAATCACTAGAACAAGTAGTTATCACTGAAACAAGATTTCTGTGCCTGACATTTCTCATCACTTCGCACTCGGTATCAAACCTTTTGCATACTTCCTCACTTTGAAAATCCAGAACCTTTATAGCCACCAAAGTTCCACTAGATAATGTGCCTTTGTATACAGAGCCAGAGCCTCCCACACCAATTAAATTTGATTCATCAAAATTATTTGTTGCTTGTTGAATCTCATGATAAGAAATCAATTGATATGTCCTTATCTCCGGAACCTTTTCAACATCTTTGGACTTTCCTTTCTTCTTTCGTTTTATTATCCAAGCTGACACCAACAAGAATATCAGAAAGGATGAAATAACCAGTGGAATAACAATTTTCAGCACAAGCTCCTTAGACTTCGATTGTTTTCCATGATTATTGATAGGGCAAGCAGGAACCTCCAATATGCGCATTCCACATAGACCAGTGTTCCCGAGAAATGATTGCAAAGTGGAATTTACAAACACACCACCGTTGGGTATTTCACCCTCTAATTCATTAAATGAAACATTAATGCTTTTAAGGGCGAGTTTTTCCAATGACTTAGGAATAGTACCTGACAAGGCATTTAAAGACAAGTTCAAGAATTCCAAGCTTATCAAGTTGGCAAAGGATAATGGAATTGGGCCTGTAAATGAATTGTTTGATAGGTCAAGGGACTGCAAGTTTTGGAGTTCCCCCAATCTGCTTGGTATCATGCCTGAGAAGTGGTTACCTGAAAGATCTAGTTTTACAATGGCTTTCAGTTCTCCAATATCTGATGGAACTTCTCCCTCTATAGAATTTTGTGACACGCTTAGAAAGAGAAGACCACTCATTTTCCAAAGACTCAACGGAAATTTTGATGAAAATTTATTAGAACCCAAATAAAGATGTTGTAGCATGCTAAGATTTCCTATACATGCTGGAATTGACCCAAAGAGCTTATTACCTTCCAGATTTAATCGTCCCAAATGAGATAAATGGCATACCGCCTCAGGAATATGGCCCTCCAATTTATTGTTATTTAGATACATCCCTTGGAGTTGTTTAAGCTTACCAAACTCAGGAGGAATATTTCCCATAAAGCTGTTATCTTGAAAGAATAAGGTTATAAGACCGCTCATGTTGCCTATACTTGTGGGAATGAGGCCATTGATGTGAGCATTGCTCATTTCAAAGAATTCAATAGTAGATGAAAGATTACCTATTGAATTGGGCAGGACGCTATTCAATGGATTGTAACCCACATCTAGATATTGCAACATCCTACAGTCTGCCAAAGATTGGAAGAATGGCAAGTCATTTTCACTGGTAAGCTGATTGTCATGTAGGAAAAGAAGTCGCAGATCACGAAGGTTTCCCAAATTAGTTGGAATACTTCCACTGAAGAAGTTGTCTGCTAGACCCAACCTTTCAAGCTTGGAAGCATTTGTGATAAGAGGAGGAATTTCCCCTTCTAGCTCATTGCCAGACAAGTGAAGTTCTACGAGGTTCGGAAGATGAAGACCAGTAGAGGTTGGAATTCTCCCTGAGAGTTTGTTCGAAGTTAACGCAATGTATTCCAAAGAAGATATATTAAAAATAGCCTCCGGAATCTGACCTATGAGATTATAAACTTCTTCAAAATCTATTTCTATCAAATTTGATAGCTTCCCCAATTCTGGAGGAATCGGCCCCTCCAAGCTATTGGTTTCACAGTAAAGATTTCGTAGAGTGGAAATATTTCCCAATGAAGTGGGAATAGTCCCTGTTATTGGATTATTACCAATATAAAACTCCTCGAGCTTCGATAAACAACCAATATTTTTGGGTATTTCTCCAGTTATGTTGTTGGAAGATATGGACAGTATTTTAAGCTGTATGAGTTGGCAGATGTTGGAAGGAATGCGACCAGAAATTTGGTTGAGAGTGAAACTTAAACGCTCCAAATTTGATAAAAAAATTCCTTCATCAAGCAAGAGAGGACCAGAAAGGCTATTCCTTCCCAGAGTTAGGGAACGTAATGACGAGATATTAAAAATTGATGTAGGAATGGAACCTGTTAATTGATTATCGACCAAGGACAGAAATGTAAGCTGGCTCAGATTACCGATCTCCTTAGGAATGTTACCGTTGATTCTATTATAAGACAAGTTAAAGTTCATCAACTTTGTGACATTTCCAACAGAAGGAGGGATTATACCTGTGAGGCTATTGTTCCTGAGATTTAAGACTCTAAGTTCAGGTACATACCATGGCCCTTTCCACATTTCACCACCGAGTTTATTGAATGCCAATGAAATGATTTGAACTCTCCGGTGTTGAAATAGACTTGTTGGTATACTTCCTTGGAGCTGATTGTTTTGAATATCAATCACTCGCAAGCGAGGCATGTGGCCAAGTCCATAAGGGATGGCCCCATGGAATGAGTTATTCTCGAGATTGAGAACACTGAGAAAGGACAAATTAGACAAAGACGGGGAAATTGTGCCTTGAATTAGCAAATTAGGAAGAATCAATGCCACAACCCTTTGCCTTTTTGAACTGCACGTGACACCGAACCAAGAACAGAAAGATGCAGTCTTAGTCCAATTATTGGCCAAAAAATGATTGGGACTTGTAATAAGATTTTGGAAAGCTAGTAGAGCTTGTTGGTCAGTCTCATTTGAGAAAGCAATTGATATAGAAAATTGAATTAGAAAGAGAAGAATCAATAAGAAAATGTGCTTTTCCATGATGTTGCTATGCACTTGATTTGTGTAGTTGCCAATGTTACTGCATTATATAGCACCACTTCATATGGATTGTTGTGTTTACACCGAACTATGTAAATTTATCTATTGACTAAGTACTAAAAGTATCGATGCAAATACATATCATGTAACTATTTAACTCATGATAAATATCTGGTATAAATAAGTTTTTTAGAACTTGCATCATTAGTCATTAGACACAAGTTATCAACTGAAATCAAGTTAAAGAGCGAGTTAATGTATTTATAACATAAATCTTAATTATAAATGGCATTTTATTGATTAGTCAACTTTAGAAAAACAAGATGAAGGAATTGATTGATCAGAATTCAGATACAAGTCAAAAGGAGGAGGGGGGAAATACACCTTCACAGTTGACAAAACTTGCATGCATTATTTCCAAAAAAAACAAAGAAAAGTCATTTAACTTTCATTAAGTTTAATTGTCTACTTGTGCACACTCAAAATTGAAGGACATAGATATCGATTGAGACCAAGTTAAAACACACATTTATATATTATGTTAATTCTATTTAATAACATTAAGACGCAACTTAAACTAAATAATAATTAACTTACTATAACCAATTAAATTACACTAAGTATTAAGAAATTTATTATATTATTATGGATGCATCTAACTTAAATTCACATTAATGTGGCTCAGACAAAGTCAATAGAAATCTAGACAAAGTCAAGAGAAATCCAGATGAGTTGAAGAAAAGTGTGACCTATGTCACCATCACAACCCCACTTGCATTTATCATCTTTGGACCAACTAACCAGAAACAGATATCACCCATTTTAAGTTGAATTATAGTACTCCCTCCGTTGAGGTAATTGATAAAGTTATTGTCATATGATCGGGAGATCACGAGTTCAAACTATGAAAACTACTTCCTACATATGAATTAGGTAATTAAGGCTGCATACAATAGACTTTATGATCTGGTCCTTCCTCGAACTGCACGCATAACAATTAACAGGAGCTTTATATAATATTCCCTCTATTATATATTAGTTCTCAAAGGTTACTAAAATATACTTGTCCCAAAATATTTGGTCATTTTATAAAATCAAGTTTAAATTAATTATTTTTTTCCCATTTTACCCTTCATATTTTGTGTTGTCAAAAATAGGCAATATTAATTGCATAGCATAGAAATTATTAATTTGAAGAATTCAAAGTAGTGAAATTTATTTAAGAGAGATAAGTGTGAAGTGGAGTATTCAAAGCCTTGACCTTTGATGATGCAATCTTTCTCATTCTCTTTTGCTAATTCGAGTTCAGACTATAGATTTTCCATTTTATTTCTCTGTTGAATTGACAATTTCCTTTTAGTTAAAATTGTTACTATAACAGGGAATGGAACACTCTGAAGTACAAACAATACATGACTCCAACTGGTACATACGACTTATGATTGACCGACTTTGTTTGATCCCAAATTTTGTAGATTTATTAGTGATGACCTAGTGAATGATGTTCTTTGGCTCTGCAGAACTAACGCTATCTTTTTTTTGAAGTTTTGAGGTTACAAAAGAGGAATTCATGATTAACTAATTTTTTCATATGTATTTGTCCATGAACTTTCTAGAATATGTTAACTGACTCCGTTCGACACCAAATTTTGTAGGCTCGTTTGAAACGACCTAGTGAATGATACTTTATTGTTTCTAAAGGAATCGTGGTCGCTTTTTTGGAGTTTGTGGGTCACGAATTAGGAATTCAGGTTTATCTTACCTATTTGTGTGTATTAATTCATGAATTTTTCAGAAAATAACTATCTGACTCCGTTTGACCCTAAATTTTATGGCTACATTTGTGACAACCTAGTGAACGATACTTTTTGCCTTTACAAGACTAACGTCACTTATTTTGAAGTTTTGGGATCACAAAACAGGAATTTAGGATTATCTAAGCTCTTATGTGTATATTTAGTCCATTAGTTTTCCGAAATTTGTTTGACCAACTCTGTTTCACCTCAAATTTTGTGGGTCCATCTATGACGACCTAGTGAACGATACACATTGCCTCTACAGGATTGATATATGCCCATTTTTTGGAGTTTTGAACGACGAAATATGAATTCAGGATTATCTATGTTTATCATGTGTATTAGTTCAAGAATTTTCTGGAATATGACTATTTGACTGTGTTTGATTCTAAATTTTGAGGGTCTATATGTGACGACTGACAACCTAGTGAATGATACTCTGTCTCTGCAGAAGTACATACGCCATTTTTTAACAAAATTTTGAGGTCATAAAAATATGAATTCGAAATTATCTAAGCTTTACGTGTGTACAAGTCTATGAATTTTTTGGAAATGTATGACATACTCAGTTTGACACCAAATTTTATGGGTCAATTTGAAACAACCTAGTGAACAATACTCATTGTTTCTCAAGGACCGGCGTCTCTTTTTGGAGTTTTTGGGTCACAAAATAAGTTATCTCAATTTTTCATATGTATTAATCTATGAATTTTCTGAAATATGACTAATTGATTTCATTTAACCCCGAAATTTATTGGTCTATTTGTGACGACCTAATGAGCGATACTCCTTGTTTCTACATGGCCAATATCATTTTTTTAGAATGTCAGGGTCACAAAACAGGAATTAATTAGGATTATCTAAGTTTTATGTGTGTATTAATCCATGATTTTTTTCGCAATATGCCTGACTGGCTCAACTTTTGTCATGACTCAATTTATGATCAAGCTGTGATCGACACCCGATGTCTTAACTTAACCGAGTGAACCATCTTGGCTTTCTATTATATTCTTATTCAAATAAATTTGTGCAATTCAATGCAATTCTTTGTAAAGTAAATATAATATTTGAATCTCAAATTCAAGTAAACATTCTGAAAATTTGTATTAATTGTGTTTATGAAATTTCTTATCATTGTACAATATTTATGCATAATAAGAATGCATAACCCAAATTCTAAGACTGTCTATAAATCCTCTAAACTGAAGATATTATCAAACATAAAAGGAATAATTGAAATATGAATATATGTGTCCAGCAAAAGCAAGAAGTGGAGTCTTTAGCCTGTAGTTTGCTCATCTGCAAAATTGGCCCCTGCGTTGTGTCCAGGGGTGGCAAAATCAAACCCAACTTGTCCAACTCATTTATCTTTGGACGGGTTATTGACCCGCCCATTCATGAGTTCAACTCATTTCAATCAAATCTATTTCAACCCATTAAAAGTTGGGTTGATATGTAACTAGGGATGGCAATGCATGGGGCGGGGGGGATGCGGGGTGGGTTTAAGGCGGGGCAGGGCGGGTTTAAGGTTGTGCGGGGCGGGTTTAAGGTATATGTGATTTTATGTGGGTTAATTTTAACTTCTTACATGTTATAAGAGTGACAA
>JAJOOO010007118.1:0-43539 GCA_029582685.1 Solanum piurae | reverse complement strand
ACAGACCACGGTCCGTGGTCTGATCTACGGACCGTAGGTCTGTCCGTGAGTCGGGACTTAGCCGATTTTCTGACTGAGTTCTGGGGAGGGGCTGCAGTAGTAAACCACGGACCACCAGCACGGACCGTGGTCTGATCTACGGTCCGTGGATGGGGACCGTATGTTGCACCTGCAACTTCTCAAAATCTGCATTTTTGGTCTATCTAGGATACGGGGTGTTACAGGATTGGTAACTAATATTGTAGGCGAACTCTATAAGAGGAAGGTGATCATCCCAACTACCTTTGAGATCGATCACGCAAGCTCTCAACATGTCCTCTAAGGTATGAATGGTACGCTCTCCCTAACCATCCATATGTGGATGAAATGTTGTGCTAAGGTTAACCTGAGTACCAAGACCTTTCTAAAATGACTTTGAGAAATGAGAGGTTAATTAAGGATCTCTATCTGAGATGATAGACAAAGAACGTCCATGCAACCTGACTATCTAATTAATGTAAAGTTTGACATAGTCCTCTGCCGAATTTGTAGTCTTAACAGCCAAAAAGCGTGCAGACTTAGTGACTCTATGAACTATCACCCAAATAGAGTCGTGTTGTCTGTGAGTACGAGGTAAACCTGTGATGAAATCCATGTTGATCACTTCCCACTTCCAAGTAGGAATGTTGATTTCTTGGGTCATACCTCCTTTTATCTGAAGTTCTACCTTCACTTGCTGACAATTAGGGCACTTTACCACAAAATCCTCTATATCCCTCTTCATACCATTCCACCAAAAAACTTCCCGCAGATCACGGTACATCTTAGTGGAACCTGGAAGAATAGAATATCTAGAATTATATATGGACTTCTAAAAGAATTTGATGTCTCAACACACCCACCTTAGGAACGCATAATCGGTTCTGATAGCGAAGCACACCATCTCCCGCTTCGAGAAAACCTCAACCCTCTACTGATGGACTGCACCCTTTAGTTGAAGAAATATCGGATCACTGTCTTGCCTTTCCTTAACCTTCGCTACCAATGAAGATTCTGACCCATTTTGAACTGTTACCCCACTATCTAATATGCTCATAAGACGAACTCCTAAACGAGCAAGTCTGTGAACATCATTTGCTATTTCCTTTCTTTCTTCCTAAACATCTGCGACACAACCCATAGATAGTCCACTAAGAGCATCTTCTACTACATTGGCCATACCAGGATGGTAATGAATACTCATATCATATTCCTTGGGGAACTCAATCCATATCCTCTGGCGGTGATTCAACTCTTTCTAGGTGAGCACAATTGAAGGCTCTTATGGTCTGCGAACATATGTATAAATCTCATGTCTAGGATTAGAGAAATCAAGGATTGTATTAACGATTAAAATTGGTAAGTACATACTCCTTATATAGGGAGAGAATTGTAGAGTCCTACTACAATATATATTGCTACTATAATAATAATAAGAATGCAATAATAAATAATCTAATCCTAGTCGTAATATAATCCTAATCATAATATAATCCTAGTCATAATATAATTAGTCTAATAGTAGTGCGACTCTAATTCTACAGCAGTGCTGTAAACTACGAGTCAGCTTCGTTGGACCTATTCCTTTGACATGTTCCAATCATCAGCGTCCTTCTTCATCAATACTTGTTGTAGACACGTTAGTCAGATTCATTGGACCTGTTCCTTTGACATGTTCCAATCTCTAGCTTCCTTCTTCTTCAACATTTCCCCTCAAGCTAGTGAGTAGAGGTACGGTTACTCCTAGCTTGCTTCGAATACCCAACAAAAAAAACTTTGAATACCCAGAAAAAACTTGTTTTTTCAATGCTTCAGTATGAATGTGATATCTAGTCGTTGCTTGTGGTAGTTCATCTGCAGATTGATACGAGTAGTCCCACCAGTAGAAACACTTAAGCGCAGTATGATTATTCCTACCACAGATTTAACATGACTCAATATTATTCATCTCCTTATTTTCACTTTGAGAACTTTTATTATTCAGAGAACCTGGTCCATAATGACTATTCTTAGAACCTGTTCCCTGTCCAGTAGGCTTGAAACCTATTTTTCTGGAGTTAATGTTGTTGTTTCCTCTTCCCCTCCCTCCTTGAGCACCACTTTGAGCAGATAATATCATGTTATGGTTTTGTTGTGGCACCTCTTCTTTATCTTCCCTTATATCACAACTTGTGAGAGCATAAATAAATTGATTAAAGGTGTAATATGGTGTCTTATATAATATGACAGTCCTAAAGGTCTTATATTTATGTAATGATCCGTAAAACGAATAGGTCAAACTAGAGCCTAACTAGTGTGTGTTTGAGTTGTTATGAGGTTTGAGGGTGTAAAATGTTGTCCTGAGCTATGGTTGAGGGGTTTAGGGGTTAAACGTCAAGGTACGACTCCCCAAGGACCACCCTAGGGGTCCCTGAGGAGGACCCTTAGCCTAACCCCAAGGCTGCTCCATAAAAGAAAAGTTGCCAATTTGAGGGTGACCTACAGAAGGGGTCCACACCCCGTAGGTCCATCCACGCCCCATGGATGGCCTCTGTAGGCTATGGACCCCAAAACCTAGCCAAAGCTACAAACCACGAGGGCATAGTATGGCCTGTGGTCCCATCCATGATCCGTAGATAGGGGTTTTGTGGTTGGCACCAGTTTTTTGTCCAAGTCGGCCAAGGTGAGGGCCAATTGGTAAATTGCTTTTAAGTCTATTTTAGTTGGGGGGCGGTTTTAATTAATTTCTTAAAGTATTTTAAGAGTATTAAAAGTGTAAAACTCTATTTTAGACTTTTATATCTCAAAACCCAAAATACAAACTTCCCCTCCCCTCCAAAAGTTCTCTCTAGAAACCTCCATTATAGGTGTAGACTACAAGCTTCCAAGGTCAAGACTTCAAGTTTTTCAAGGGATTTTCATGGATTTCATCCATTAAAGGTATGGTAGTCTTCATCCTTGACTTAGTTTCTTTCAAGGAGCCAATCTCAAAAGTGATATCAAGTCTCCAATATTTTTTCTAAAACCCTAGTTTTCAATCTTGGCATGGGTTCGATTCCAAACGATTTTCAAAGCCATTATTGCATTGAATGATGAATGAATTGTGGTTTTAAATATGAATTAATATGATTTCTTCATAGAACCCATGTTTTCCCCCATATTTTTAAGTTGTGAATTGAGATGGGGAATTGGTTGATTATGCAAGTATGTTGAATTGTTGATGTTTATATTCTATTAGTTATTGAATCATGCCAATTTCCTTATCTATTGTAGTATATTAGATTTATTGGTTGATGTTGGTTCATAGCCCTAACGGGCAATTTCATGAAGAAGTATGTATGATTATGATGTGAAGTGTATATGTGTGTGATCTCAATGAAAGTGCTATGATCATATTTAGAATGTAGTTGTGTTATGATTGAACGTTATTTCTCAATTAACACCTATGAATGATGAGGCTTTATGTGAAAGGGGATTCTCACATACACACACTCATGAATGACTAATGAATGAAGTTTCTATGATTATGTTAATCATGATGGGTTGATTGAAAGGCTATTCTCAATTGTACTCTAATGAATGATAATGACATGTTTTCAAAGGACTTTCTCACGATATGGAATTCTTAGTTGAAAGGCAATTCTCATCTTTGAATCTATGAGCTATCCAATGAATGAATGTTGGGATGGGATGGATGCTTATCCAGGAGTTGAGGCGGGGTATCTAGTAACAATACGTATATCCCACTTTAATGAATGTTGGGTTTGAGATGGATGCTCATCCGTGAGTTAAGGCGGGGTATCTAGTAACACTATTTTATCCAAAAATGATGACTAATGTAATGAATGTTAAGTATTCCATGGGGAATAATGCTAAGCACCGAGAGGATATGAATTGAGATGGATGCTCATCTAGGAGTTGAGGCAGGATATGTAGTAACTATCTCTTAAGATGGATGCTCATTCGTGAGTTGAGGTGGGGTATCTAGTAGAAATCTCCCTATCCTATAACTATGTGCCCACATAGGTCTAGCTAGTGGATCCACTTAAGCTAAAAACAATGGTCCTACCTTAGGCAAGTAGGAATCCCTTATCCGGTGAGGGTGACACCGGGATTCCAGGAATTGATCACATGATCTATGTCGGTTAAGGCTTACCCCAACAAAGAATGTTAATGAACTATGGCTTCTTAAGAATGCATTACTTTGGGTGGGTGGTGGTATGGGATGCCATATATGCATTGCACAAGTAGGCTTTGAGAGAGGTTGTGGTGTGTTCCTTTATAATGTTAAGTGTAACGAATGTGCTCTTATGATGATGTTAATGAAGAATGTTGATCTAATGTCTAAATTAATGAAGGTGCTCTTAGTGAAATGAAGCTAATGACGAATGTGACTTATGCTTCAATGAGATGATGCATGCTATACTTCGATTGTATCATGAGTTACTTCCTTGTTATGACTTATGGTGTATGAATGTGCCATGCCTATGGTGACTTCAAAGGAGTACTTAGTGTGTGTAGTAGTATTGGATGCTACTTTCACATTGCACAAGTATGACTTAGGGTTGTCTTAGGTGATGGTCCTTATGTGATGATATGGCTTATGTAATGTTTATGTCTCTTATGTATGAGTATTGTGTAAGGATGGAAAGGTTGAATGGTAAGTTCACTTTTGGTGACCTTAAGGTTGTACTTTGGTGTGGATGGTGGTATCAGATGATATCCATACATTGCACAAAGTATAGTTTGAGGGTTACTTGAGGTGAAAGCTTAATGTGAAAGTAATGGTTTATATGTGAATTTGTTCTAATGTGGTTAAATGACTTGTATGTTGATCATGTCTTGTGTTATGCCTATTATGCTTATGTTCATGAGGTTTTCTCAAAAAGGCATACATCATGACTTTCAAATAAAATGTCCATTTTAAGCATGTTTTTACATGGCTATCATACTTAGTACTTAATTGTGCTAACCCATTCTTCATCATTTTTACTACAAGTGTAGGTTCCGGCATTTGAGTGATTCTCTCTAGTTGAATCTTGGATTTGAGATTCTTCAAGACTAAGTGGTATGTCCTCATAGATCGAGGACAAGTGTTTAGATTTTTCTTTTCTTTCATGTAATAGACTTTGTTAATATTTTTTATCGTAAAGGGTCGTATCCCTACTTTAGTTTTTAAGATGTTATTTTAGATGGTCATGTGAGACAATAGACTTCCGTTTGTTTTAATGTTTTTGATTGTTGGATTTTTAAAAGAAAAGTTTTAATTCCGCTCTATTTTCCTTATATCGAATGTTATGAATGCTATGAGGCTTGTATGAGGCTTTTTGGAGTCTTGTACGCCGTGTCGCTTCCAGGGTGTAGGCTCGGGTCATGAAAATTTAAGACCTAAACCCCTAGAAAAATTAATTACTTTTGTTGCTTAATATATAATATTTTTCCAAGCATTCCCACATCTCCTTGAAAGTTGAGCAACCCATAATTGGGTACATGCTTTCTTCGGTCAAGGTGCCTGAGATCCAACTTCTTAGCAACACATCTTTCTCCTTCCAATCATCAATGGTGCCACTATCGTTTGCATCCTTCTCAACCGCTACAACTTCCCTAGAAGTATGTCCAGTGGAACAAGTACTTTTACTTGATTCATAGATGAGATATGTTAGTTTCATCACAAGAATCAATTGTGATATTTGTATCCTCCATATGAGGTAGTTTGTTGGCTTAGATTTAATTGAGCAAGCGACAGTGATTTGGTGAAGTGAGGAGGTCCACATGGTTTTGGTAGAAGTGGTCATTGCATTTAAACGTGTGGTTTTTTTTTTAGATCAATACTCAGAGAGAGGAAGAGCTTTTATTCTCTGATACCATGTAGAAATCTCACGTATAGGATTAGAAAAATCAAGGATTGTATTGACGATTAGAATTGTTAAGTACATACTCCTTATATAGGGAGAAAATTGTAAAGTCCTAAGTTAACTATGCTTAGAGTCCTACTACAATACCTATTACTACTATAATAATAATAATAATAATAATGCAATTATAAATATTCTAATCGTAGTCGTAATATAATCCTAATCATAATAAAATTCTAGTCGTAGTATAATCCTAATTAATATAAGTAGTCTAATCCTAGTGCGACTCTAATTCTACAGCAGTGCTGTAAACATGTCAGTCAACTTCGTTGGACCTGTTCCTTTGACATGTTCCAATCGTCAGCTTCCTTCTTCATCAACACTTGTTGTAGACACATTTGTCAGCTTCGTTGGACCTGTTCCTTTGACATGGTCCAATCATCAGCTTCCTTCTTCTTCAACAATCTACATGAACCCCATACAAATAATGTCTCCAAATATTAAGTGCAAAAACCACTGTTGCAAGCTCGAGGTCATGAGTTGGATAGTTCTTCTCATGCACCTGAAGATGTCTAGAAGCATAAACTATAACGTTACCTTGCTGCATCAACACACAACCTATGCCGACTCTCGATGCATCACAGTAGATCACATAATCGCCTGAACCCTCTAGTAGAGTCAAATCTGGAGTTGTAGTCAACCTTATTTTTCAGTTCTGCAAAGCTTTTCTCACAATCATCTGACCACTGAAACTTGACCCTTTCTATGTCAACTTAGTCAATGGAGAGACTATGGTTTAAAATCCTTCCATGAACCTTCTATAATAACCTGGCAGACCCAAGAAACTTCTGATATTTGTAGGAGAGATAGGTCTATGCCATTGTTTCACTGATTCTATCTTCAGAGAATCCATTCGGATCCCTTCACTAGACACAATATGCCTAAGGAAAGCGATAGATTGCAACCAAAATTCACATTTTCTAAACTTAGCGAATAACTGGCGATCTTTGAGAGTTTGCACAACAACCCTCAAATGATTCATATGTTCTTCCTTATTCCTAGAGTAAATGAGGATATCATCAATAAAGATGATAACAAACAAGTCCAAATACTACTTGAACACTCTGTTCATCAGATCCATTAAAGCTGCAGGAGAATTGGTTAGTCCAAATGACATAACTACAAAGTTATAATGACCATACCGAGTTTTGAAGGTTGTCTTCGGGATGTCAATATCTCTGACTCTGAGCTGATGATAATCGGATCTGAGGTTTATCTTCGAGAAATGACTAGCACCCTGAAGTCGGTCAAACAAGTCATCAATCATGGGGATAGGATATATATTCTTGATTGTGACTTTGTTCAACTGCCTATAGTCAATGCACATTATGTGAGAACTATCTTTATTCTTCACGAACACACTGGTGCACCCCATAGGGAAATACTAGGTCTGATGAAGCCCTTATCTAGAAGGTTTTTTCAACTGCTCTTTCAATTCCTTAAGCTCAGCTGGAGCCATTTGGTAAGGAGGTATAAAAATATGCTGGGTATCTTCAAGAAGATCAATTCCAAAGTCGATTTCCCTTCTGGGAGGAACTCCAAGAAGATCTTTTGGAAACACTTCTGGGAACTCATTGACTACTGGAACTGACTCAAGAGTTGGGGTTTCAGAGCTTGAATCCTTAACTCAAACTAGATGATACAAATAACCCTTAGAGATTATCTTTCTAGCCTTAAGGAAAGAAATGAATTGACCCATAGGCTCTAAGCTACTACCCTTCAATTCTAAGATTGGTTCATCTGGAAATTGAAAATGAACGATCCTAGTTCCACAATTGACTGAGGCATAACATGAATGTAACCAATTCATGCCTAGAATGATATAAAATCTATCATTTCTAACTCTACAAGATCTATTGAGGTAAATTTCTGACAGACTATGATAGGGATATTTTTGTATACTCGTCTAGCTATAACTGGGTCACCGATTGGAGTAGAGACTGAGAAGGGTTCTGAGAGAGTTTCTAGACTAACATTGAAGTTGACTGTTATATAAGGAGTTACAAAGGAAAGAGTAGCCCCTAGATCTGACAATGCATAAACATCTAAGTCAAAGACTCATAATGTATCAGTGACTACATCAGGAGAATTTTCCTGATCCTGGAGAGCGTGGAGAGCACACAACCCATTTTGGCACTGACCGCCACCTGTACCAGATGAGTTACCCTACTGAGTTGGGAGACCTGATGATGATGCTGAAGTTGTGGACTGAGCTCTACCACTGTTACCTCCTTGACCCTATTTAGAAAGACAATCTTTCAACTTGTGACAAGACTGACCACACCCAAAGCATCCTTCCTTTCTGCAAGGCACTCACCCATGGTTCTTACCACACTTTGGACAAGTTGGGTAGGTTCTAGTATCTGAAGCACTCCCCTGCGACTTAAATCCTGATGCCCTACCTTTCTTATCATTTCGGAACTTGGAGGATGGAAAACTAGTTGATGACGGTGCTGGAGTTGAAGACTTTTGCTGAATCTGTGAGTGATTTCCACCACCCAAATTATGTTGTGAATACTCATAGGTGCCTGTTCTTGCCTTCTTATTCTCCTTAGCATATTCCCTAAGCTCATCTCCCTCAACCTACTGAGCATAAGTCATAAGCGTAGAGGTGTTCATATTTTCCAATAACATAGCATTTCTACACTCTATTTTCACTAGATCGGATACCCCATATAGAAACTTGTTCATTTGAGCCCTGGAATGGGCAACCATGTGAGGAGCATACCAAGAGAGTTTGGTGAATTTCAGTCCATACTCATGGACTGTCATACTACCCTGCCTCAAATTCATGAACTCTTGTGCTTTTGCCACTCTTAACTTCCTCGGGAAGAACCTGTCCAGAAAGATTCACTAAAGCATTCCCAAGTGAAAGGAGTTGCATCTGTACCCCTGTTCTCTTTCCACTAAGTATACCATATTTGAGCTACATCCTTAAGTTGGTAGGATGCCAACTCAACCCTATCATTACTTGTCACTTGCATCACTGCAAAGATCTTCTTGACCTCATCTATGATGTTTTGGGGATCCTCACCAATCTGCGATCCTAAGAACTCAAGCAGATTCATCCTTACAAAATCTCGAACCCTGACTGCCACTTATCCACCACTAGCATTTGCAGGAGCTGGAGCCTGCTGGTTGTTCTGGTTAGTCACACTCTGAGCCAAAAGTTGGATAGCATTTCGAAACTCAGTATTTGAAACTTCCCGATCTAGGACTGGAGGAGCTGCATTAGGATTACATGCATTCTCATTGCTTCCATAAGCTGTACGAGGAGGCATGATCTGAAATGCATAACGAAGGCTTATAATGAGGAATTTGGATCATACCTCACACACGATAAGAGTATCAAGAAAATAAAGTTTTCCTAAAACACTTCATAGCCTCCCTCTAGTTGGATGTAGTGCACTTCACACTCATGAAAAAGACTCTACTTATTGCGGATTTTTAGACATCCTAGGACACTTAAACCTAAGGCTTTTATACCAAGTTTGTCGCGCCCCGAAGCTACCCACAGGATGAGAACATGGGACCTTGGATCATGAGTGACCCCAAGCTAACCCTACTGGCATATCATAAGCATACTAAATAAATTGAAGTAAATAAATATTGTGCGGAAGTTAAATCATGAGATAATATAAAATGATGGGGAATGACTATATACTAAATCAAAATCTATGAAAACTGAGGGTTTAAAAAACAACTAAAAGTCAAACTCTAATACTAATGTTGAATCTAACTATGTCTGAAATAAGCCTCTACTGACTAGAAGTGTTTGGACATGCCCCAGCTAAATCTAGCAAAAATGAAATTAAAACTAAAAGCAAAGAAGGACACTTATGTCAACCATCCTCGAAGAATGAGGACTCACCACTGGTGTTGCTGAACTGAAGATTGGGAACCAATCTGCGTGATCTAGAAGCTGAAAACCTGAACCTACATCATGAGAAGATGTAGCGCAGAGTATGAGTCAGTACTTGAAAGGTACTAAGAATGCAGGATAGAGTAAAGTTGTACAATAACATAAATGAACCTAAGCACAATATCTGAGAAATGATAAGAGATAAACATGATACTAAACTGAGGATACTGAGCATGAAATAACTGAATGCAATGATCTTGTTTTATTACATGTTGAAACTAAAATTTGAACTAAAGATGATGACATGGTCAATGTAGTAGAATCTGACTGTAATGGATCTATAATAACTGATATAAAACCACACGAGCTATATGTGGAGTCCGATGTATACGCCTCATCAAGAGGACCCAATATACCCAGCCAAAGATATAGAGGCATGACTGGCGTGATCACTAAAATGATGCCCATAGAGGGGACTTACAAACTATGGGACACGTAGTTCTGGAACTTGAGGGTGACTAACCCAGGTCCACTCACTATTAAGCTACTCCCATTGAGAATCTAAAGAGGAAATATTATGACTGAAATGCTGAAGTACTGGATACCTCAATTACTGACATGCAAACTCTGAGAATGTAACAATTATGACTGATAATATGACATTCGTAAAGTGAAGCATGTGTACATCTGAATAATCCGACATAGTATGTATAATTTATGAACTAAATGAGTATATACAACGAGGGTTTTGAATATTATACAAGGAACTGAGCAATAACATGATAATCTGATTTTGATCATTCTAACAACTAAAACCCAACAATTTCTAGCACTCAAGAAACCCTAGATCTATATAATATTAAGGGAATCAATAATCTAACTAAAATCTATGGACCTAATGGGTGAAGGAAACTCACTAGTGAAATCCCACATACCTGGTGAAGAATTCCACGGAGAAATCTTTCGATTTTGGGGATGAAACTAATGAAAATCTGTTGCATTCTTAGGTTAAGGCTTGGTCGACTCTTTCTCCTTATGCATTCTAATTTTTCCAAGTTTTTCGTGAATGATTTGCTTAGGGTAGATTCTAATTTAGTTACTAGGCTAAAACTGGCCAAAACTACATAGCAACGCATAAGGAAAAGACCAAACGACCCCTGACTTAACTGTTGTCGGGGCCAACCGATGGACCAGACGCACGGACCGTTGATGGACCGATGATCCATGATGGTCAATCGTTAACGGGCTTCATAGAGTTGAAATTTGGGGTCTGACCTACAACTCTGGACCACAAACCGTGGTCTGACCTACAGTCTATAGGTCCTGGCATGGGTCAGGACTAAAAATAATTTCCTGGGGGTTCTGGGGATGGATTGCAGGTTGAGAACAACAGACCAGCAGAACAGACCATGGGTCCCCCTACGGTCCATGGGTGGTGCACGTCGGTGCTACCTGCAACTCCTGAAACCTGCATTTTTGTAGTTCTAGCATACAAGGTGTTACAAAAGTACTAAAACACTAGTTATATCTAAGTGCACTCACCGTCCATTATAAGATAAATATATTTTCAGTTTTATTTTTCATTTTTAGCATAGAAGTACAATGGAGATTTAACTTTCTTTTTTTTCTTCAGGGTTCAAGGATTAATTGTACTATCTGCCACCACACCGTAGTGTGCCCAGCATCTCTATAACTCTCTACCGTAGCTACCCTAACTGGTGACTCCCATGTCCTAGAAACCCATATCTCTTATTTCTTTATTCTCTCTCTTATATATTTTCATGTTCTTTCTACTACCTTTCCAGATGATAACTATGATTGGATCTTGTCCTACTCCAATGACTTTTGTTGTATCTCCCATGACCCACACAATTTCATCTTCCCTTTCCTTATTCTTTACTATCCTTTCTTTCTATTTCTACTTTATTTGCAGGTAATCTTTTGAGACAGATACAAGTTACAAGGTTCTGGTTAAAACTGGAATTGAAGCATTCGGAGACTTCCGAAAAAGCTATGGAGACTTTTGGTGACAACAAAGTATCAGGTTTCTTGTTTCTTCAACATTTTCTACACAAAAAAGGTTTTCATTGAGGTCTTGTGATATTTTCATTTCTTACATAATATTGTCGACCCAACATGTACCTGTCTAGTTTTCATTGTATTCTTACATTTGATCAACTCCGTTTCATAATTTTATTTCTTAGATTCAATGATTTATTTTCTACTAGTATTAACACTCATTTTCGTAACCCCTACGTTCAAATTTTCTCATGTTTTCTTGTATTTTGGATTTAAGATTTGTTTCCATTGTTATATGCACATTTAGAGTTATTTTTTTAAGCTAGTGTTCAAATATATCTTTCTTGTCTAATTGTTGATCTCTTGTGTTGGAATACAATTGCATATCTCACTGTCTCTTGATACACAGTGACATATATTCCATATATCTTGTGGGTTGTTTTGTGTTAGTATACTGGGTGTACACATATTCTAGGGCTGATTTCTTCTGTTCATTCATTATATTATTTCTTGCATTTCATCAATTTTTAGTATAGTAAATTAGTCCTAGACATTACGCTTGTTTAAGTAGTTCTAGTATATTTCTATTTCTTTTACATCTTATTTATGTTACATCTCCCTAGTGGCTTTGGTAAATGAAGGTGGACTAAGGTCATGTCTTCAGTTGAGGCCGGGGGCAAGAAAAAGTAGTGGTAACTGGGTAATGAAGTTTCCTAAGCTAAAGGTATAGGGTCATGGAACATTGGATTACGAACAGAAAACTCCATAAATCTAGTGAAGACTCTCCAAAAAGGAAGATAAAATATAGTTTAGGTCCAAGAGACCAAATGGGAAGGTATCAAGCCCAAGGATGTGGACGAGTTTAAATTTCCATATTGAGGCAATTTGTAGTAGCTATAATGATTTCACAAAGCCTTTATTTGTTGGGAGATGAATGGAAGTATATCTTCAATTGTGGATTTTGCAAAAGCTTTTGAGTTAGTAATATAATTACTAACTTGTGCGTTCCAAAGAGCGAGAGCCAATTGGTTACCTTTCATAGCATGGTACTTAATACTGTCATGACCAAAAGTAAACCCTAGACGTCACATGAAGTATAGGACCCAGAGAGGCCCAACACAAGCCACTTGACATACATGCAACTTAATAAAATATAAGTAAGTCGTCTCATATCATAAAAGAGAGTTTGAACATGAGTGCAAAATCATAATTATGTCGTGACAAGCCCTTCTAAAACAACATTGTATTGGTTGGGAAGTAAGCCATACACCACGTAAAATTTCTAAAGTGTAAAGAATAAGCGCAATAAATGTTCTTCATGGCTTTTCCCTGAGAGTACTAGGACTCACCTATCCAATAGTTATTAGCAATCCAAGCTAGCCATCGCGGGAGGAGAAGGAGCCTCATACCCTATATTATGAGATAATATAGGTGCGAGTATGAATAAGTACATGGAAAGTACTAAGTGTGGGAAAAATGGGTAAATGTAGACATGATATTATAGTAGGCTTAACACATGTAATGCATGACCAAGTAAGACGTTTAAAATCTTAAAAAATAATGTCATTATAGACATCAGACAAGGTCATGCGTTAATAAAAAGGTATAAGGAAATCTTTAAGGAAAAGTCATAGTTCTTTTGTGGGATATTAGCTTTAACTGACAATAAACCATGCCTGCTATGACATGAAATTTTGTTTAACCGTCACACCAAAAAGAGGAAGTTTAATTGCCAAGATAAAAATCCATATAATTTATTTAGGCTATGTGGATCCACTATCTAAGTCATTTAAGACAACCAATGGGGGCACGTAGTTTGGAACTAGAGATTACTACTAAAAACTATCCTATTTGAGCCTCAACCTACAATTCCTCTCGGTGCTAAGTAAATTCCCAACAGAGTAGACAAAGTCAATTATTAAAGCATAGAATTAGGAAAGACAATAATCAAAATATCAATTCAAGTCATAAAATCGTATAAGAGTAGCTCCTTTGAAAACCGTGATTTGATAATCATTTCCATAATAGACACTTACCTTTCTAAGAATCTAAAATAATGATTTCCTTTCAAATTGTGAGAAATCTTTTTACAAACCATTGATACTTAAGTCTAAAGAATCTTTAAATAATAACTTCCTGCTTTCATAAATATGCATTAAATCCCTTATCAATTCATGATCGTACTTTATACTTCATAGGTGAAAATCAAAGCATAATTCATGGGTCTATATGAATTCAATTTAAAATCATGTAATTACGTTAAATCAAGCATAATAATATAGAATAACATCAATTTAATCATAATCAAATGGACACATGGAGATTGACATAAACCCTAATTGAATTAGGTGAAATTGAATTTGAGATTGAAGTTATTTTGTTACCTAATGGATGGAAGGTATCCATTTGGATAATCAAAGCCTACAAAAGAGATTGAGATTGTCAACCTGAAGCTTGAAACCCTAGCTTTCACCATGGAGCTTGAGAGAGAACTGGAGGGAATGACCTTTGAGGAAATTTGGGATTTGAGTGTATATGATAGAATGAGGTATTTTTGAATGGTTAATTCAATTAAAGGGGTAGTTATAGGTTCAAAATGACAATGTCTAGAGGTTAGGTGGATAGGAAAAGACTAAAACACCCTAATTAAAAACTGCTAGAGCAATCTATGGTCCGTACTTGTAAACCCTAGATTCAAGTACTACAAATCCAACATTTAACCGACTTCCCACGAAACCTTTCCTATGGACCGTCAATCGTAGAAGTGTCTAGATTACTTCTATAGACACTTTCAGTGCCCCATAGGTGATCCCATGACTCATCTTGGTCAACCGTAGATCAATTTACCGGGACTTGAATTTTCCCAAAACTTAACTAAGTTCCTACGAGTGCAACCTATGACCTGTAGAGGTTTCAACAAATCGTAGATGATCCCATAGGTCTGAAGTCGTAGCCAAAAAATTTACTCCTTCCCTTTTCAGGTAAACTTTCCCATTTCAAAGGTGTTACAAATACTTACATAGATAACTTTCCTTTTAGAAATGGGGATAAAGTCCTTTGTAAGGACAGAAAGGTTATTTTAAGTGAGAATCTTAGTAGCCAACAGAAGACTTTGGTGATGGACTCTGAGATTGAGAGGAATAGGAGGAGAAAACCGTATATGACCAATTGAGGATTGAATTGGGTCACTTGACCCTACTCTTTCTACATATATGGAGGAGATGTTGATTGGTCTAAAGTCCTAGATTAGTTGGGAGTATGTGAGAAACATGTCAGATAAGACAACCAATTTCATTAGGGAAGAGGCTACAAAGGTGCTAGGTGTATCGAGGGGTAACTTTGATGGTCAGCGATGAGATAGGTGGTGAAACAGAGAAGTTTAGAACACCTATAGTACCCAAGTTACAAAGTCTTTCAGAGTGTGGAAATTAACCTTATAATGTCTTTATCCTATTATTCGGTTAAGAGTTTGTGGAAGTATGCTTTCGATCTTTGCTTAATAGAGGTCTCTTTCACCAACACCTTTCCTTCCTCATATTTGATGCGCTTCACTTGATCCAAGTCATGAGCCTTTCTTTCTCTCACTTTCACGAGCCGATGAAACCATTTGAAAGTTTTCGTCTTAGTAGTCATAACTACTAACTAAGCTTCTGCCTTTGTTTTCTTATAAATCCTTTTAAGATTTCATTTCTCTTCCTCGTCCACGCACTCCACAAACTTTGTATATGCAGCCTTCTTTGTTTCCACTTTGCTTGGAGTTTTCCATCCCTCCCCCCCCGCCCCCACTAATATCCTTGATGACCACCAAAGTTACCCCTCAATATCCTTAGCACCTCTATAGATACTACCCTAATGCAACTATCTGCCTTATCCTACATGTTTTTCACATCACCACTTTTTACTCCAAACTCCACACCAATAAAGTTCTCCCCCATCACCTGAGAAAGAGCTGGGGTGAAGCCACTAAATTTAAACTTCATTATGTCATATAAGGTCTTCTTCCTCCTATTCCTATTAATATCCATGTCCATCACAAAAAGCTTGTATAGGGTTGTTATATTTTCACTCGGAATAATAAGGCAGTCCTTGAGAAGTCTTTAATCACTCATCCTAAGGAGCAAGTAGTCTAAGTCATAGACACTGTGCTATGAAAGGTTTCAAAGTTGTTCTTCCATTTTAGAAAATATTAGTTAGAAATAAACAACTCAAAATCTTTAGCAAAATCCAGAAGTAATGCTCCACCTCCATTGCGTTCCCCAAAACAAAAGCATACATGAACATCATCAAAATCACTAGAAGCTTCCCCTATTTGACCATTAATGCCTCTACCAATGAAAATCTTCTCCGTGTTTGGTATACCTATCACTACCTCATCGAAATCCACCCATTAAAGCATTTTGACCTCATTGGTAAAACCCACATGAGGTGTATAAGCACTAGTAATGTTCAGATAAACCCACCAACGACTAGCTTGATCGTAATCATCCTGTCATTGATTATCCTAACCTCCACCACTGGCTCTTGAAGGTCCCCATCAACTAAAATACCTACTCCATTTCAAACTCTTGATACTCATGAGTACTACAATTTAAACCCGTCCCTCCCATGCCTTTGTACCTTACCATCTAGTATCTTGTAAAAGTTATATTTATCATCCTTTTCTTGAGAATATTTACAAAGTCTATGGACTTCCTCGTTAATAG
This sequence comes from Solanum piurae, assembly GCA_029582685.1. Classification (NCBI taxonomy): domain Eukaryota; kingdom Viridiplantae; phylum Streptophyta; class Magnoliopsida; order Solanales; family Solanaceae; genus Solanum; species Solanum piurae. Next base: position 27,043 of record JAJOOO010007118.1, on the reverse strand, counting down.
CCCTACTCTTAGGTCAGGAGAACTCTTAACCCACTACCACCACTTCCCCTCGCCCCCGGCCTCTACCGAAGACATGAACCTAGTTCACTATCATTCCCCAAATCCACTAGAGAGAAGTAACTAGAAAAGATCTATATAAAATAGGAAGTTACTAAAATTACTGAATCAAGCGGAAAGTCTAATACCAATTAACAAAACTACAAACAAGATAAAAACAAGAAACAATTCAGGGTATACACTAAATTAATTAAATGAAAAGAATAAAAAAACAAATAGTAAATATTAATATTAAAATGACAAGGAGCACCGATTACAGAGAAATAGCAAACAAAGAGGGTAGATTTTTGACCCAAAAATCACTAACAATGGCCGAAATAAACAATAAACCAAGAATATAGACATTGAGAAAATAGAAAATATAAAATAATGTAAGAAACACAGAATTTTAGAAAAAATAGAATTTCAGGAATTTCAGTAAAGGCAGACTTTCAAGAAGATAGAAAAAGGAAGAAAAAATTCAAGAATGTAGTAGAAAACACAAGGTAAAATAGATAAATACAAAATTTCAACAATGTGTTAGAAAATAAAATATAGAAATTAAATACTCACAAAAGGAAATAAATGATATAAATTGGACATGGACAAGAAATAAATTACATGCAATCTGAAAAATGCCAAAAGAAACAGAAAACAATGGAAATAATGGAAGACAACCATTGTTCGAACAACTACAAAACTATCCTCACCAGCAATCTCAAGACGATTTGAGTCAAGAGTAAGGTATTTTTAATATATAAAATAGTGAGAAAATATGTTGAGTCAATAGTAAGGTATGTGGTTATCAAAAACCACAAATAAACTATCATATAGTAGCAAACACACAAACAACAATCAACACAAAATATTATTAATTCTTCTAAAACATCATTGCGGATGTATGTATAAATAATTTAATCACATATCTAAAAGGGCTCAAAACCATAGTTGTTGACTGTTCAAGAGTTTTATGATTAATCATTATAGAATCTCAAAGTAAATTTTTTTTAGATAACCTCTGGCAGTATATCTAAATGGGATAAAAACCTCATTCCATACACCTATGCCACAAGAGGTACATCCTCAAAGCCTTTCCCCTTTTTCGTTAATTAGATAAAAAACAGATGATGAACATTAGAGAGAAATAAATTTTCTCTACTAATAAGCAAACTGAAAATTGTCAAACGATGTATGCCGCAATAGTAATGGTATTGACAAAATTTTCTCTTTCTTTTGTTGGATCAATAACGAACTATCAATCTATATCTATATATCTATATATTATATTATATTATATTTATATTTATATTATAAATATATATATATATATATATATTTTATATTTATATATTACCTTAAAAGTATGAAATCCTAATTTGAATGTTAAATTACTATAATATCCCTAACATATGTTGTGATTTTTTCGATGTGTTGTTTGTTTTATGATAAGTTGTGAATTTTTTTAAAGGGTTGTGATTTTACGATGAGTTGTGACCTTTCCAAATAGTTGTGACTTTTCCAAAGAGTTGTGACTTTTTCAATAAGTTTTGACTTTTCCGAAGGGTTGTGACTTCTTTGAAAAGTCATGATTTTTCAGATAAAACACAAAAAACACTTTTTCATACTACCCTTTATTGACTATAAATAGAGGGGTTTCTTCTAAATTTTCAAAAACAATTTTTTTAATCTTCTACTATTCTTCTTCTTGCATTTTAATTTTTTCTGTGTGATTTATTTTCCTTGAGTGAGTTCAAAGTTTAATGGAATATGAGGTACCACTATTTTGATGAAGTAAATTGTTCTATCTTAATATTTCAGTATTTTCAACGAAGAAAAGTTCATATGAGTTGTAATAACGCCAGTTGAAAGTTTGCATTAGTTTAGTTTTTACTGTAGTAGATGTAGTATAATTTTTACTTTATATATGATTTTTTGAATAAATTGAAAATTGTTTACAAGTATATGAACTATATCTTTTTTGGGTGTAAGATTAACATATAATAATATGAATGATTTCATAGATAAAATATATTTTTTTATTTTAATTTTTAGTTTTTCTGTAAAACAAAAGGAAACCTTTATCAATTAACTATGGACAATCAAATAACTATCTTCGATTTATTTAAATAGTCAATCGAGAAGTCAAATATGAGAGCCAACAAAAATAACGTCATCTATTATGTTATAACTTATAAAATAAAAATTAATCTACAAAAATAGTTCTAAAAAATAAAATGTCATTGATCTCTACATATTCATATGACATCTAAATAAATTAAGTGGAATACACGTGCAAAGCACATATGGTTAGATTACAAGAAAAATACACAACAAATATCGTCTATAAGGTAATATAAGTGAGATACGACTAATTATATGATTGAACCTTATAAATTTGAAATAAATCATTATTGCATTTAACTAATAAAAAAATTCATCTACCTTCTTCATAGGTTCGTGTGAATAAGATGTATATATGATGATTCATATTGAACATTCACAAAAAAATCTACAATAGTATTTTGTTTAAAGCTTATTATTCAAATCTTCTATTAAATTTTCTGAATTGATAATCACGTGCAACGCACGTGTCAAAAAACAAGTTAACTAATAAATTCAACAACTTTTTAATCGTTTAGAAACCAAATCAATATATATATGACATGTTTATGACCTGGTTTATATTCGAAGAACTAGTCCTATTATAAATATAATTGTATGCTTTGTTACACTTTCAAACTATAATATAATGAATTCTGTTAATTTTCCTTACATTGGCCAAAAACTCTTTCTTTTGAGGTGCAATTTTTCTGACAAATTTTGGGGTGCAATTTTTGTAACAAATTTTCTAGTAAGAGAAAAAGGAAAAAAATAAGCAATCAACAATATTCACATCAAATGGTTACGATATTGAATTTTGCTAAAATAGTAACATTATTTATAGATTTTGGTTTCTATGTTATATTTATGTGTACAATTTATTACTTTGTTTATTGCTAGGATTGTGTACTGACATCCAAACGCAGGCACAATAGCCAGTAGCCAAATAATGAAAGAAGTATCTAAATATGTCGTTCGAGAGCATCCATGAAATTAAATAGGTAGGAAGTAAAAATACTCTTAGCTTATACAAACTTATGTTGTGAGGTATTTCATAACTTAATAGTATTGAAATGATTTGGTTCCTGCATGTTTTTTCTCATCACTACAATAGTTTTGCAACCATTTTTTCCCATTCTCCTTGATTTTTCAGCAACTCAATTACCTACGCATTAAAAAATAAATGAAATCTTCAAAAGATGATGTGACTAATAGATCTGATGAATCGAATGATATGATTAAAAAAATTTCATAGGATGACTCTAAGATTGTTGTTTATCAACTGAAATAGAATGATGAATCTAAAATACTTCCATGCAGAATAAATTATAAGGGAGGAAATGAATATCTGTGGCACCCCGAATCCGAAAGAGGTGACCATAGAAAAATTTCAGAAATTCCAGGTGCCATCCACGAGGGCCTTCCACGGCCATGGTGTAAAACCCCGAATTCGAAAGAGGGCATCATGGAAAATATTCATAACTTGTAGGTGCCATCCACGAGGGCCAACCACGGCCGTGGGTTGAACCGCGGACCGTAGGTTGGTCCGTAGAAGGGCCACCAAAAGGTTGCCAAGGCCATAAACCACGGCTGGACCCACGAACCGTCGATAGGCCCACACCTTGTTTCTAGGGAGCCGTAGGTCAGACCAAAACTCTCTAAACGCATTGATGAGTGTGCAGGACGGACCTTTGGTCAGTCCACGGTCTGTTAGTCTCGAGTCATGGATGGCAAGGCAGCATTTACTGTCAGGGGTAGTTGGGTCATTTCCTAATTAATTTGTTCCTATAATACATCATTTTACCCTTCCATAAGACCCCTATATAAGTGTTTTAAACCCCCAAATTAGCTTATTCACTTCATTATTCTAAAATCACAAAAGAGGATCAATTCTCCTCTCAAAATTATTTCTCTCTCTAGAACATGAAAAAGAAGAAGAATTGAACCTAAGGTTTCAAGTCAACACTCAATTCCTCCATTGAAGGCTAGCATTTTGATTCAAGGTATGATGGTTTTCATCCATGGATTCCTTCCATTCATGGAGTTCCCAAATTTCTCTATTTCTAAAGGTAGAATTGCCCAATTGAGTTAATGTTTTCTTCAATTATCACAGGTTCTTTTCATTATTCATTTAAATTATTGAATTATGATCTCTTATGCATTAATTGATGAAATATGATGATTTTATGATGATTTACCTATAAACCCATGTAATCCCCATGTTTTCAAGTTATGAATCATTGATGCCGGACTTTGAGTATAAATCAAGAGTTTTATGAAATTAAGCATGTATTGCAATATTTACATGTATTTATGATGAAATCCATATCTAACCCATGATTTCTAAGTGTTGATGATTGAAAGTGGGTTTTGAACCTCAACTGGTAAATTATGGACTTATGTATTTTCTTATTAAATCTATGCAAATATTTTAAGGATGCTTTAAGAGTAAAGTATAAATGATGATATTGATTATGTGTTATTGAAAGGATTTTCTCATGTACACATAAGAGCAAGATGTAAAAGGTTTTCTCAGATAGAAAGTATTCTTAGGTTTAAAGGGTTTCTCACCTAATTGAATCAAGGAGTAAAAGATATCATAATGAAACTAGCTTGGGTTGGTTATCCTAGGATGCCATTCCATGAATAATAAGGTCAAGTAAGAAATGAATATTCCATGGGATTTATGCTTAGTATCGAGAGGATATTTAGATGAAGGCTCTCCCGTTAGTAGAAGTTGGGTTTCTAGAAAAAATCTTTGTATCCCTTACGTATGTTCCCCTATAGGATGCTTGTCTTGGATAGACACTAGCTAGTGGATCCACTTATGCTAGAATTTCACGGTTCTACCTTGGCAAGTAGGACAACCCTTTTCGGTGTGGGAGACACCGGGGGATCATGTTATATCTCACATGGTATCTATGTCGATTAAGGCTAATCCTTCACATTAATGATGAACTAAGGATACTTCAAGATGTATCTTACATGTGTTCAAAGATGATTTTCACTTGAATGGACCATGGTTTTATGACATGTTTTCTATCTCTCTTATATCATATTTTAGCTTGGCCAATTGGATGTCATGAAATGAAATGTCCTTTTTAGCATGATTTAAATATTTTATTCATGGCTATCATACGTGGTACATTGTTTTGTACTAAGGCTACTCTTGCCTACGTTTCCCCAAATGTAGGGTCCGACAGTCAGGATCATCAGTTTCATGGCTAGTGGTTGAGTTCGAGATTTTTAAGCTTTGGTGAGTCTTCATGCTTCGAGGACAGAGTTTTATTGTTTCACTTTCTTTCATGTATAACTATTTTGGACATGATGTATGGTCTAGGCCCAATTTCATTCTATTATATTAGATGACTATGCTGAGACAAGTGTTTTAGACTTTCGCTTTTCTTTTAAAAAATGTTTTAGATTTGGACTATTGTTTTAATCTTATTGTTCTATTTCTTATGTTATGAGAGCTAAGTGGCTTGTATGGAGTCCTTCGGGGTTCTATACACCATGTTACATCAAGGGGGTACCCCTGGGTTGTGACAAGTAGGTTTAACAACGTACTGTAGGTAGGTCCGTGGAAGGGCCCTTAAAAAGGATGCCAAGGCTATAAACCATGGCTGGACCCACGAACTGGCAATGGGCCCTTGATTCGTTTCTAGGGAACTGTAAGCTAGACCAAAACTCTATGAACTCACTAATGAGTGTGCAGGACGGACCGTTGGTCAGTCCACGGTCCGTTAGTCTCGAGTCGAGGGTGGTGAGGCAGCAATTAACGTCGGGGGTAGTTTTTTCCTAATTAATTAGTTCCTATACTACGTTGATTTAACCTTCCCTAAGACCCATTCATAAGTATTTTAAACTCCCAAATTAGGCCATTCACTTCACTCTTCCAAATTCACAAAAAAAATCAATTCTCCTCTCCAGAAAAATATTCTCTCTCTAGACACTGGAAGAAGAGGAAGAATTCAACTTAGGGTTTCAAGTCAAAGTCTCAGTTCCTCCATTGAAGGCTAGAATTTGGATTCAAGGTATGATTGTTTTCATCCAGGAATTCCTTCCCCCTAATTACTCTATTTCAAATATTAGAATTCACCAATTGAGTTAGGGTGTTCTTCAATTCTAATGCGATTTTTTCATTATTGATTTAATGATTGAATTTTGATCTCTTATGCATGAGTTGACGAAATACTATAATTTTATGATGATTTCCCCATGAACCCATGTAATTCCCATGTTTTCAAGTTATGAATTATATGATGTGGGATTTTGAGTATAAAGCAAGTGCTTTATGAAATTAAGCATGTATTGCAAGCTATACATGTATTTATGATGAAATCCATATCTAACCCATATTTTTGAAATGTTATAGCTCACATGGTTTCTATGTCGGTTAAGGCTAATCCCCCACATTAATAATGAACTAAGGTTACTTCAAGAAGTATTTCATATGAGTTCAAAGGTTTTGAAAGATCATGTTGGCTTGCATTGACCATTGTTTTATGACTTATGTTTTCTAACTCTCTTATATAATGTGTTAGCTTGGTCAATTGCATGTCATGAATTCAAATGACCTTTTTAGCATGTTTTGAATGCTTTATGTATGGCTATCATACTTGGTACATTGTTTTGTACTAACGCATACTCTGGCCTACATTTCCCTAAATGTAGGATCTGACAGTTAGGGTCATCAGTTTTGTAGCTAGTGGCTGAGTTTGAGATTTTTGAGCTTTGGTGAGTCCTCATGCTTCGAGGACAGAGTTTTATTATTTAATTTTTATTCATGTATTTCTCTTTCGGACATGATGTATGAGCTAGGACAAATTTCATTCTATTGTATTAGATGGTTATGATGAGATAAGTGTTTTAGACTTCCGCTTTACTTTTATAAAATGTTTTGGACTTGAAACATATTTTTAATTCCTATGTTCTATTTCTTATGTTATGAGAACTAAGTGGCTTGTATGGAGTCTTTCAGGGTTCTATACTCCATGATACATCTAGGGGGTACCCCTGGGTCGTGACAAACTTGGTATCAAAGCACAAGGTTTAGAATGGTCCTAGCATGTCTCATAAGCCACGTCTAGAAGAGTCTTGTTCATAAGTATGAAGTGCATATCATTTATGAATAAGAGACTACAAGATGATTAGGAAACTTCACTTCTTTCATTTTTCTTTAGTCGTGTGATATAGTTCAACTCTATAGGTCTCTCTCCTAATCCTTATCCTATGTTCTTCAAGATATGGCTACACGAAGAGCTTATACTAGTAGGAATCTAAGGGAGAATGCGGAATAAAAAGCTTCTCCCCAAGCTCCTCAAGTTCTAGTCGATTCTTTCTCGAGCAAGTTTCTAATGTGGAGTTTCAGGCTGCTTTCCAAGTGTTGGCTCAATCCATGATGGTCTAAGACAATAGGGAGGTTGCGGTTCCTGTGAACCCAAATGTGGGAACGACAACTTCAAGAGTGAGGGAGTTCACTAAGATGAATCCTCCAGAGTTTCATGGTTGTAAGGTTGAGGAAGATCCTCAAGAGTTTATTGATGAGGTTTATAAGGTTTTGATGATCATGGGAGTCACGCTGATGGAGAAGGTAGAGTTGGCCGCTTATAAACTAGAAGGTGTTTCTCAAATATGGTATACCCAAAGGAAGGAAGGGAAACTGGAAGATGCGGGTCCTTTTTATTGGGAGAAGCTAAGGGTTGCTTTTCTTGATACGTTCATTCCCTTTGAAATGAGGGAAGCCAAGGTGCTTGAGTTCATTAACCTTCGACAAATGAGTATGAGTTTGAGGGAATATGCTCTAAGGTTCACAAAATTGTGTAAGTATGCTTTAACTATGGTTGCCGATTCAAGGGCTATGATGAGTAAGTATGTTTCGGTTGTTTACAAAATGGTGGTTAAAGAGTGTCGTACCACCATGCTCATTAATGATTTGGATATCTCTCGTTTCATGGTGCATGCACAACAAATTGAGGAGGAGAGACTTAAGGAAAAGTCTAGAGAGGTAAAAACGGCTAAGACCGGTGATGGTAATTTCTCTCATGCAAGGTCTGATGGGCATGGTCGTCCTAGATTATGACAAAGGTTTTATGGACAAGATTCCTCCAATGCTCCTCCTAAGTTTAACAAAGATAGGGTGTCTAAGCCTAACCCTCAAGGAGGTAATGGTAGTGGATCTTCATTTCCTAGGTCTACTTGTACTAAGTGTGGAAGGAAGCACGAGGGTAAGTGCCTATCCAACACGGATGGTTGCTTTGGTTGTGTTAAATGTTGTCACAAAATGAGGCATTGCCCAATCCTTGCGACTAAAGAAAGAGAGGGAAAGCAACTTACTACTAGTGGTACGGGTCCCAATGCTCATAAGCAAAATTGATTATATGCACTTTTGACTAGAAGTGAACAAGAGGTTTCTCCCGATGTGGTTATCGGTATGTTGAAAGTTTTCCAATTTAATGATTATGCTTTACTCGATCCCGGTGCTACCTTGTCTTTTATGATGCCATATGTGGCTATGAGGTTTGATGTTCTTTTGGATGTTTTGTTAGAACCATTTTTTGTCTCTAGTCTTGTTAGTGATTCTTTTGTGGCTAAGAGGGTCTATAAAAAGTGTCCCATTTCCTTGTCCCATAGAGTTACTCTTGTTCACTTGGTAGAACTTGATATGTTAGATTTTTATGTTATCTTGGGTATGGATTGGCTGCACTCATGTTATGCTTATATTGATCGTAAAACTCATTTAGTAAAGTTTCAATTCTCGAATTCTCGAATAAGCCTGTTCTAGAGTGGAAAGGGGGAAATTCTATGTCTAAAGGTTAGTTTGTTTCTTATCTTAAAGCTAAAAAGATAACTTCTAAGGGTTGCATTTACCATCTGAGGGATGTAGATGCCGAACACCTACTTGAGTTGGTCCCCATTGTTAATGAGTTTCCAGAAGTTTTCCCAGATGAATTACCCAGTATTCCTCTTGAGCGGGAAATAGACTTTGCTATTGACCTTGTCCCAGATACGCAACCTATTTCTATGCCTCCTTATTGTATGGCTCCGAGTTTTTGAATAAAGGTTTCATCCCACCAAGTATTTCTCCATGAGGTGCTCCAGTTTTATTTGTTAGAAAGAAGGATGGTTCTCTTCATATGTGTATTGACTATCGTCAGTTGAACAATGTGAGCATAAAGAATAAGTGTCTTCTTCCAAGGATATATGGTTTGTTTGACAAACTTCAAGGAGCAAGTTATTTTTTTAAGATTGATCTTTGATTTGGCTATCACCAATTGAGGGCGAAAGATAATGACATTCTGAAGACAGTTGTTCGAACTCGGTATGGTCATTATGAATTTTTGGTAATGTCGTTTGGGTTGACTATTCCGGCGACGTTTATGGATTTGATGAATGGGGTGTTTAACAGTACCTTAATATATTTGTGATTGTGTTCAACGATGATATATTGATCTATTCAAGTAGTGAGAATGATCATATTGATCATTTGATAATCGTGTTGCAAATTCTTAATGACCAAATACTCTTTGCAATGTTTATAAAATGTGAATTTTTGTTAAGGTATGTAGCTTTCCTTGGCCATATTGTTTCAAGTAAAGGTAGTGAAGTAGATCCTAAGAAGACTAATGCGGTCAAGAGTTGGCCTAGATCTCTAACTCCGTCGAATATTAGAAGTTTCTTGGGTTTAGCCGATTACTATATAAGATTTTTGGAGGGATTCTCTTCAATTGTCTCTCTTTTGACGACTTTGACTCAAAAGAGGGCTAAGTTCATATGGTCCAAATTATGTGGAAAGAGTTTTCAAGAGTTCCAAGATAGACTTACTTCCGTTTCGGTGTTGACCTTATCAAAATGGATGGATGGTTTTGTGGTTTATTGTGATACCTCTAGAATTGGTCTAGGATGTGTGCTTATGCAAAATTTGAAAGTTATTCTATATGCCCCAAGGCAACTTAAGATTCATGAAAAGAAGTATCCTATCCATGACCTTGACTTAGCGGCGATTATCTCTGCCTTACTGATTTGGAGGCATTATTTGTATGGAGTTCATGTAGATGTGTTTATCGACCATAAGATTTGCAATATGTGTTTAATTAGAAAGATCTAAATTTTCGCAAAAGAAGGTGGCTCGAGTTATTGAAAGATTATGACATGAGTGTTATTTATCACCCCGATAAAGTTAATGTGGTAGCAGATGCTCTTAGTTGGTTATCAATGGGTAGTGTTGCCCATATTGAAGAAGAAAAGTAAGAGTTGGTTTGAGATTTTTATAGATTGGCCTGATTAGTTGTGCAATTAGTGGACTCCACCAAAGGTGGTTTTATAGTTCACAATGGTTCTGAATCATATTTTGTGGCGTATGTAAAAGCCAAGCAAGGTCATGATCCAATTTTTGTAGAACTCAAAGAAGCGGTGCTTAAGAAATATGTTGAGGCTTTCTTCCAAGGGGGAGATGGTGTACTTAGATATCAGGGGCGTTTATGTGTTTTGAATGTTGATCACTTGAGGGAACAGATCTTGACAAAAGCCCATAGTTTGCGGTATTCTATTCACCCTGCAGCCACCAATATGTACCATGATTTACGGGAAGTCTATTGGTGGAATGGGATGAAGAAGGATATTAGGAGATTTGTGGCTAAGTGTCCAAATTGTCAATGAGTTAAAGTTGAGCATCTAAAATCGAGAGGTTTATCCCAAGACATAAGCATTACTACTTGGAAGTTGAAGACTTGAATATGGACTTTATAGTTGGTTTGCCTCGCACTCAGCGACAATATGACTCGATTTGGTTAATAGTAGATTGGATGAAGAAATCGTCTCATTTCCTTCCCATCAAAGTTTCCTATTCTGCGGAGATCTATTCCAAGATGTACTTGAGAGAAATGGTAAAGTTGCATGAAGTGCCTTTGCCCATTATTTCCGATTGTGGTAACCAATTCACTTCTCAATTTTGGAAGTCATTCCATAAGGGTCTTGGTAGTCATGTTTAAGCTTAGTAGGACCTTTCATCCCCAAACCGATGGGCAAGAGGAGCGTACTATACAAACTTTGGAAGATATGTAAGGGATTGTGTGATTAATTTTAAAGGTAATTGGGATGACCATTTGCAATTGATTGAGTTTGCTTACAATAATAGCTATCACTCGAGTAGTGATATTGCTCCATTTGAGACCTTATATTGTAGGAGGTGTAGATCTCTTATCGATTGGTTTAAGGTGGGTGAAGTTTCCCTTATAGGTCCCAAATTGGTACAAAAGGCCATAGAGAAAGTTCGGCTTATTAGAGAAAGCTTTAAAATGGCTCAAAGTCGCCAAAAGTCATATGTCAGTGTGAGAAGAAGGGATTAAATGTTTAACAATCATGATTGGGTTTACTTATGAGTTAGATTTTCCAAATGAGTTGACATCAGTGCATCCTGTTTTCCATGTCTCTATGCTTAAGAAGTGTGTTGGAGATCCGACATCCATAGTTCCCTTTGAAGGGTTGGGAGTTGATGAAAGTCTTTCTTATGAGGAAGTCCTGGTTGAGATTTTAGACCGGCAAGTCAAGAAGTTGAGAAATAAGGAAATAGCTTCAGTGAAAGTGTTGTGGAGGAATTTGTTAGTTGAGGGTGCTACTTGGGAGGCGGAGGCCGATATCATGTCCCGATATTCTCACATTTTTCCTTCTACTCCTACTCACACTTGAGTTAATGAGTTCCTCTTGGGTTGTCCTTTGTTTTGGAGTCATGTGTTTTATGTGTTTCCATGATTTCCATATGTTATGAATGTTCATGAAAACTTGTGTTTGAAGGAAAATAAGTTTACATGATTGATTTTCCACATGTTGTTGTGCATTGAGTATGAGTTGCCTATACACTTCATGAGATGAATTGATGAACATGCTTTAGCTCCATGTGATTCTGTTGAGCAGGCTTTTAGCTTGGAGAAGGTAGTTCCTCCTTGAACATGAGTAATTGTAGTTATTGGTGTTTGTTCAAGGTTTACAATAGGTTAACTAAGGTAATCACCTCGAGACTCTTTTATAATTGTTTTTATGAAGTTCTACGGACGTTTCGTCAAGTTGAGGCAATACGTCAAATCTGCCGATTTAAGCTCAATTATGAATTGTTTATAGGTGCATACCAGCTATTTAAATATAGTATTTGCGAAGCTTAGGACATAAGGATCAACTTTTGTGAAAAAACTATGGTCATTCAAGCATTCATTGGGAAGGTATGTTAAGGCTATGCTTCGTCCCTCATTTTAGCACCACTCCTGGGAAATTCCTAAAATGTCGAAGGTGATATTTTTCTATTCTCTTGCAAGAAAGACCTTCAGTGAAAGGCATTGGGATCTCAGCTGAATTATTTTCGTGATTCTATTATTTTGATATGCCACTCGTTCGGATAAACAGAGTATTCCACATCTACATGTCATTTTATTGGTTTCTTGACTATATGTCCACATGTACGAATTCTTATTCTTTTTTGGGTGATGTGACTTAAAATATCACAGGAGACCTTTATTATGTGTAACCATCCCTCTTTCCCCACTAAATTTATTATGAAAAATCCTTAAAGTAATTAACGATCTTCAAAACTATCAAATATAACTTAAATGCTTAAACTATTACAACACTTGGTTTTTGAAATACTTCTTTTTATAAATTATCTAGGAATCAAATTAGGAACTAAGTAAATCACCTTAAACTTCTTATAAATATCTTCAAGGTTGGGTTATTTAGAAGAACATATGAGGTTCCATGAGATGGTTACATTTTATACGAAAGTGATTGTGTGGTTATGAAAGACTACAAACGGGCCAGGATTGGCAACATTACACTGATACCATATAGGTGTTATAAATCCATGACATTATATGCTATGCATTCTACTCCCGAACTATAATCGGGAGGTATACGACTTATTGCCTATATTCATACGTATCACACACTGATGGCCATAGGTTGGCGTATATTGTGTCGGTTAGCTACCGGGAAGCACCACCATTTTGAGCATTTGGTTGGGTATGTCATGCATTTGCATATATATATATATATATATATATATATATATATATTCTTGACATACGATTATACAAGCATACCATGCATACTTAAAAAGTAGGACGCAAAATGTCAGCTAGGGAGATTATTTGAGTTTCACTTTCAGGTGGTATCTCTATTACCCTTTTACAATAAGTATTTATGATTCTACTTTCCGCTTTACATACCAGTACATTTTTATTCGTACTGACGTCCCATTGCTTGGGAATGTTTCTTTTGTTTCATGAGAACAGGTTCAGGAATGATTCTAATCGACCCACCCGCTAGGATTCAGGTTCAACTATTAGTTGGTAAGCTCCATCTTATCCTTCGGATATCAGAAGAGATTTACTTTGGTTGTACAATTTGGGTATATTCGGGGCATTGTCCCGACAATGCTTATGTCACTAATAGAGGCTATGGTGGACACAATATTCTGGGTTTTCTTTTGTATGTTTCAATCTCCATCCCATAGACTTGGCACATATATATATGTGTGTAAGTAAGTATGTCTTACGTTGTGTCTTCGTCGGCTAGCTAGTAAATCTTTATTTTTTTGGCTTTTCTACCATTGTTTGTATGTTTTACTATCATTCAGGTCATGACCTTCAGGGTCGAGACTTCAGTTTTTAGAGGTTGTGTTGCCCAATATTTTTGTCTCACAGTTTTTTTAGCTATTATGTTTTAGTAGGTAACTTGATCTAGTAGGGTATATATTTCCAGTTACGCCCCATATTTCGGGGTGTGACAAAGTTGATATCAGAGCAGGTCGTATCCTGGGGGTACACAAGTCGTGTCTAGTAGAGTCTTTTTTATGGGTGTGTTGTGCACCACACTTATAATGAAGAGGCTATAGGGAATTTAGGAATGGTTACATTTCATTAAATTGATAGATTATGCTATAGTGTAAAATTATAAGAATATTTCAAATCTAAATTGTGCTTAATGTTTCTTATCTAACAGGTTACACTCACTCTACATATGGTAGATCAAGAGATACGTACGGATCTAAGGGAAGGTACCAGTCGTTCCTCACCTAGTCAAAGGGATAGATTCCACTCGAAGCCATAGAGTAAATCTCCAGTACCCTTAGTACCAGGCTTTCCGGCACCTATTGGAGCTAGAAGATGCAGTACCCACAACCTCACTAATTCCATTGGTACTTGAGAAAGCTAGGGACACAAGACCTCCAGTACCTATTGTTCCTCCACCAGACACTGGGAGCAAGGGATGAGGGAGGTAGTTCAACTGCTAACTAGGATAGTTTGTATTCATGAGCGACAATTGGAGTTAGTAGTAGATACTCGGAGAGACAAGTCAGAAAGTTTGAAGGTACAAGAGTTTCTTCATTTTGCCCCTATAGTATTTAAGGAATCTAGTCCTACTGAGGATCCCCAGGACTTTATAGACCACATATATAGAGTATTGAGAATGATGCATGCCTCCGTCACAGAGGCTGTGAAGTTGGCTTCTTTTTGGCTACATGATGTTGCCATTCTTCTGTATGAGGCCTGGTAGAGATCTAGAGGACCTGATGCTCCGCCAACAGAGTGGGAAGACTTCTCTGAGGCCTGCCTTGCCCGCTATTTTCCACGGGAAGTTTGAGAGACCCGTCTTGACCAGTTTATCAATCTGAAGCGAGGAACCATGAATGTTATGGATTATAGCCATAGGTTTAATTCTTTGCAAGATATTCACCAGATACTGTACGTACCATGAGAACGTGAGTTCATAGTTATGTTGATGGATTGGCAGATCATCTGATCCGAGATTGCAGTTTAGCATCCATATTGGATGATGTACATGTTTCCTGCATATAGGATTTCGCTCAGAATAAAGAGGACATTTCTCAACAGATTCATGCTACCCAAAGGGATAGAGAGCAGAGTAACAGGGCCCATACTATGGGGTCTTATAGGGAGCCACATTGTGATTTTAGGCCCCAATTCCATCGATATCCATTTCATCCAACGGGTAGTCTCTCACCACAGGTGCAGGTACCGCGGTTTTCTTATTATAGTCACTCACAACCAGGTCAAAGCTCAGGCCATCCTGAGGATCGTCGACAGGATCATTCTATACATATAAGCCATCCCACTCCTTATCGTACACAACGTGGTAAACCATACACTAGGCAGTGTAGATATGGCTCAGGTGCATGTTATCATTGTCGGAATATAGGACATTTTATTAGTCGGTGCCCAAGGTTGAGCAAAGGTAATCTAGCTCAGCCTTCAGGATTCACAACAACCTTTTCACCCTAAGTGTGTGCCCCATGACCAGGACCACAGTCTACTTAAGGTCTTAGTAGAGGGAGAGATGGAGGAGATACATCAGTTTTAAGAAGTGGCCTGAACTAGTTTTATGCACTCATAGGCGACAGGATTCAGAGGCATCCCCCGATGTTGTCACATGTATATTGATGATATCTTCTCAAGTTGTTTACACAATTATAGACCCTAGATCTACATTTTCATATATTACTCCATTTATTGCTAGTAAGATTTCCATAAATATGAGTTGTTACCGCAACTAGTTGAGGTGTCTACACCGGTTGGCGATTCTATTTTAGATAGTGGTGTCTATCAAGGTTGTACGGTATTAATTAATGATCGTCCAACCTCTACTGATTTAGTTGAGTTAATTATGCTAAATTTTTATGTTATCATGGGTATGGATTGGTTGGCAACTTGCTATGCTAATATAGATTTTCATGCAATGATAGTCAGATTTTACTTTCCATGTGATCCAGTCCTTGAGTGGAAAGGTAATGCAGCCACACCCACAAGTAAGATTATTTCATACCTTAGGGCTCGAAATTTAATTTCTAAAGGTTGTATATTCCACATTGTTCATGTAAAGGATATTGATAAGGAGCCCACGTCTATTTAGTCAATTCCCATTGTGAATGAATTTCCAATGTTATTCCTTGGCGATCTTCCTGGAATTCCCCTAGAAAGGGGAATTGATTTCTCTATATACTTTCTTCCTGATACACAACCTATATAGATTCCTCTCTATAGAATGGCACCAGCAGAACTAAGAGAATTGAAGGAACAATTGAAAAACTTGCTCGATAAAGGCTTTATCCGGCCAAGTACTTCCCCATGGGGTGCTCCAGTGCTCTTTGTTCGAAATAAAGATGGCTCCTTACAGATGTGTATTTACTATAGACAACTAAAGAAAGCCACTATTAAGAATAAATATCCTCTTTCACGGATCGATGACTTATTCGACAAGTTACAAGGTGCCAAATGATTTTCCAAGAGTGACTTGCGGTCTGGTTACCATCAGTTATGAGTCAGGGAAGTTGATATCCCAAAAAATAGCATTTAGGACAAGGTAGGGCCATTTCCAATTTCTTGTCATGTCTTTGGGGCATACAAATGCCCCAGTAGCCTTTATGGATCTTATGAATCGGGGTCTTCAAACCATTCTTGGATGAATTTGTGATTGTGTTTATTGATGATATTATTATTTATTCACGGTCGGAAGCTGAGCATGCAGACCATTTGCAAGTTGTATTGCACAATATTCAAGATTGTTGTTTATATGCTAAATTCTCTAAATGTGATTTTTAGCTTAATTCGGTAGCTTTTCTTGGTCATGTTATTACAAGTGAGGGGATTAAGGTTGATGGTCAAAAGACTGAAAGAGTGATGACTTGGCCGAGGCCCTTGAATCCAGTGAAGGTTTGTAGCTTTTAAGGCTTGGCAGGGTATTACCGAAGGTTTGTATAGGGATTCTCTTCTATCTTTGCTCCACTGACAAAATTGACACATAATCCAACTATGTTTTTGTGGACCGAGGCATGCGAACAGAGGTTTCAGGAACTAAAACAAAGGCTGACCACCACACCTATCCTAACTCTTCCAGATGGAAATGAGGGTTATGTTCTTTATTGTGATGCCTCAAGAATTGGCCTAGGTTGTGTTCTTATGTTGCATAGTAAGGTTATTGCATACTCCTCTAGACAGTTGCAGAAGCATGAGCAGAAATATCCTACACACGATCTTGAGTTGACTGCAGTTGTCTTTGCCCTAAAAAATTTGTGGCATTATCTATACAGGGTTCATATAGATATTTTCACCAATCACCAGAGGCTTCATTATTTAATTAAGCAGAGGGAGTTGAACCTACGACAAAGGATATTGCTAAAATTAATAAAGGACTACGATGTTGACATTTTATATCATCCCGGCAAAGCTAATGTTGTTGCTCATGCGCTCAGGCAAAAGTCCATAGGTAATCTAAGTCTTGTTGAAGTTGATAAGGCTGGAATCACAAAAGACCTATGCCAGCTAGTTAATTTGCAAGTACGCCTGGTAGATGCAACAGGCGGAGGTATTGTTGTTAAGAATATGTCAGAATCTTCTTTTGTGATTGAAGTGAAAAAGCGGCAACATTAAGATCTTGAGCTTAGGAAATTGAGGGAAAAGATTCCACAGCAGTAACAACCTTTATTTGAGCAACCTGGAGATGGAGTCCTTAGATGCTAGGGTCGCTAATGTGTACCGACAGTTGGAGAGCTCCTTACAAAGATTCTTTCAAAGGACCATTATCCTAGATATTCAACTCAACCAGGAGCGATGAAGATGTATAAGGACCTTTGATAGATCTATTGGTGGAATGGTATGAAAAAAGATATTACGAAGACGGTAGCTGAATGTCAACAAGTTAAAGAAGAGCATCAGAGGCCTGAAGGCCTAACCCAGTATACTGATTATCCGTTATGGAAATGGGATATGTTAAATATGGACTTCATCACTGGTTTGTCTCGTACTCCACGAAGGTATGATTCCATTTGGGTAATTATCGATAGGTTGACAAAATCTGCTCATTTCATGCCACTTAGAACGATATATTCAGCTGAAGATTATGCCAAGATTTACATTTAGGAGATTTTTTTGCCTTCACAGAGTTTCATTGTCTATTATGTCAGATTGAGGAGCTCAATTTACAATACATATTTTGAGATCATTCTAGAAGGGTCTAGTCACTCAGGTATATCTTACCACAACTTTTCATCCACAAACTGATGGACAGGCAGAACGTACTATTCAAACAGTTGAGGATATGTTACATGCATGTCCGCTAGGTTTTAAAGGAAGTTGGATACACATCTACCTCTTATCGAGTTTGCTTATAGTATTCAGATGGCCCCTTACGAAGAACTCTATGGGCGGAAGTGTAGGTCTCCGATCGGTTGGTTTGAGCTCAGGGAAGTAGATTTTCTTGGTCCCAATCTAGTCCAACAAGTGATTGAAAAGGTTAATCTTATTAGAGATCGGCTTCATATAACACAGTGTCGGCAGAAGTCTTATATCGATGTTCGATGATGAAACTTAGAGTTTGATGTAGAAGATTGGGTTTTCCTGAAAGTATCGCCTATGAAGGGCATCATGTGATTCATAAAGAAAGGGAAGCTCATTCTTAGGTTCGTTGGACCGTATAAGATTATTTGGAAGATCGGTATTGTGGCATACGAGATTGATTTTCCTTCAGAATTTGAAGCAGTCCATCATGTATTTTATGTATATATGTTGCGGAAGTGCATTGGAGATCCTTCACATATTATGCCCATTAAAAATATTTGTATCGCTAGAGGTTTATCTTATGCAGAGGTACCAATAGCGATTTTAGGTCGGCAAGTAAGAAAGCTTCGAACTAAAGATTTAACTTTTGTGAAAGTGTTATGAAGAAATTAAAACGTTGAGGAAATGACTGGGGAAGTGGAAAAGGAAATGAGGAAGGAGTACCCCCCAACTGTTTATGACTTGCGGTGAATCACATTTTGATAATTGGTAATTATTTCTTCACAACGACTAAATTAAATTTTCAGAAGCTTGAAAGTGCAATTTATATGTCTTCTTATGACATAGCTATACAAAGCTTAGAAGTTAAAATTTTCAGATTTTGACTTAAGTTTGCGACTGTAACAAACATAGTCTCGCAAATAAAATCGTATGGGAAAAAAAGTCAACCAAGTAATTGTCTAGATCCATTTGCGGGCGAATGTTCATAAGCGGGGAGGGGGGAGAATGTAAGATCCCTTACTTTTTCTCTACTATTGCATAATATGTATGGTGTAGTTTGGCATAGTTATATGAGGTGTATATGACTTCGTATCGTACATTGGATATTAATATTGCAAAAGGGTGGCAGTATAAAGGAACTAAACTAATGTTTTAGGTCAAAGGGACCCCTCAAAAAAAGTTGTACATTAAAGAAATGGCTCGGGTAGAACATCACCCATTTGAAAGGTTTAAATTATCTCATACCTTAGGGTAAGCCTATGAGTGTCTAACATGCTACAAAAAGCGTGTTATGAGGTATTATCATAGCAAAAGGTTCGTATGTTAAGTTTTGAAGTCAAGAAAATTAGCAAAACTAAGGTCAGCAAAAGTTATCAAAGTTTCTCTAATAATATTTTCTTAACTTTGGGTCAAATCTGTTGGATGTTTTCTCCTAATTTATAAAGAGTTAGAAGGCCTATGAACTATCAAATCAAAGGCCTACGAGTCAAATTTGCAATGCATAAAACCCCGTATCCAACCGACATCGGAGTAAAAATTTATTAGGTTTCTACCATGGACTGTCGAGGCAAAATCTAGGTCGCGAATCAGGTCGGGTAAAAAATGTGGTATGTTGGTATACTCGACGTTTTAAGCCATGAAACATTTCTTTTCACTCACTAACCAGAAAGAAAGCTTAAGAGAGGGTTATAATGGAGGTTTTGCATGATGGAGGTTAGTGTTTGAAGATTTCTACCATTAAAGGTTGCCCCCGTGCCTAGAAATGTGATCTCTACACGTGGAAATCATTTTCCCCTTCTATTATCTGCTTTTAGTGCAATTTTTTGAAGATATAAATTGGTAGTTATTGGTGTTTCTTCAAGATTTACACTTGGTTAACTAAGGTCATCATCTTGCGACTCTTTTATGATTGTTTTTATAAAGTTCTACGGACGTTTTGTCAGGTTGAGGACATATGGAAAATCTACCGATTTAAGCTCAATTATGAATTGTTTATTGGTGCGTACTGATGAGTCCACAAATTGAACTCATTTAGGGCTATATTTTAATAGAAATTGTGTTCTCAAATGCTTATTTTATCTCAATCTCTGATGAAAACCCTTAAGGTTCAGGTATTTGAAGTTTGAAGGAAATCATGGACACCACTTCGCAAAAGGGAATGAAAAGGGGCCGAAAAGAACGACAAAATGAAGGCCTGAAGATTGCCGAGTCCACTTGGCGAGTCGCCGAAGGGTCTCACTTCACCTTTTGTTCCAGTGTGCTGAGCCCGGAAGGAAAGGATCAAATCGGCGGAAAAAGGGAGCAGTCGGCGTATCGCCGAGGAGTTCCGCGAAGCAGTATTATGTTGCCCAATGACACAGAGCACGACGATGTCGAAGAATGGTATAAGACGGCAATAAACTGCACCTAAGGATGAATCACTGAGTTGATAGGAGATTTCGACTAAGGTCACCGAATGATCCCTTGCAGCACAATTCTTTGAAATATATAAATACTCGTTCAGAGTTATAGCTTATCACCAAATTTTAAAGTAGAAACTGTAACACCCCGTATCCGAAACAGACCAAAAATGCAGATTTTGAGAAGTTGCAGGTGTAACCCATGGTTTCCATCCACGGACCGTAGGTCAGACCACGGCCCATGCTGGTGGTCCGTGGTTCACCACTGCAAACCCTCTCCAAACCCAGCTCAGAAAATCGGCTAAGTCTCGAACCACGGCCAGACCTACGGTCCGTAGGTCAGAACACTAGCCGTGCTCTGTGTTCGTGGATCAAGATTCATATACCCAGCCTCTGACACAAACTACGGTCGACCAGCACGGACCGTCGTTCGATCCACGGTCTGTAGGTCTGACCGTAGATGAGTGTCAGCTATCAGTTAGATGAAAGTTGTTGATTGGGTCAACTTAAAATTATCATAACTCTTAGCACAAAAGTAATTATGTGTCCCATGACCTATGGTATGATATTTAATTGAATCCTCTTTCCAACGCCATTGAGTTTGCTAAAATCTGACCTCCGAGTAAAAAGTTATGCTCGTTTTAGTGAAGCCCTGTCGGGCAGACTTGACCGACGACTCCAATCTACGGACCGTAGATTGACCTATGGCCCGTAGGTCCCGTCCGTCGATCACTCCGACAGCAGTTAAGTCAGGGGTCTTTTGGTCTTTTCCTATTTTGTTTAACCCTTAAGCTACATCGTTTAGACAAAAAATTATGAGGTTTTAGT
This sequence comes from Solanum piurae, assembly GCA_029582685.1. Classification (NCBI taxonomy): domain Eukaryota; kingdom Viridiplantae; phylum Streptophyta; class Magnoliopsida; order Solanales; family Solanaceae; genus Solanum; species Solanum piurae. Next base: position 5,619 of record JAJOOO010007118.1, on the reverse strand, counting down.
CAGTTTAAGCGTAGAAACATAACTAAATTTTACCTAAGTCAAATCATTAATCAAACTTAGAAAAATTAGAATGTTAAGAGGAAAAATAAGTCAAGAACCCTAGTTCAAGAACGCATCAAGTTTTCTTCATTTCCAGCCCAGAAATCAAAGGATTTCTCCGTGGAATTCGTCACCAGGTATGTGGGATTTCACTAGTGGGTTCCTTTCACCCATTAGGTCCCTAGTTTTCAGTCAGTTTCTTGATTACCTTATTATGACTAGACCTAGGGTTTCTTGAATGTTAGAATTATTGGGTTCTTATCTGTTAGAATGATCCAAATCAGATTAGTATGTTAATATTTAGTTTATTGCATGATTTCCAGAACCCTAGCTATGTATTTCTTTAGTTCTTGAATTACACATGCTAGGTTAGATATTTTAGTTATTTAGTTATACATGCCTCAGTTATTAATGCATCAATATCAGTTAATTATTGCATACTCGGTTTGCATGTCCAGTTTGAACTATCCTGTAACTTACAGAAATTCATTCATAATGTGTTAATCACTTAATCCATTGGGAGTAGCATAATACCGAGTTGAACTAGGGTTCAACGTACCCAAATAGTCCCAGAACTACTAGCCAATAGGTTGTAGGTCCCCTTTGTGGGCATCATTTCAGTGATCACACCAGCATGCCTCTATACCTCTGGCAGGGTATATTGGGTCCTCTCGATGGGGCGTATACATCAGACTCCATATTTAGCTCATGTGATTTTATTATCGGTTATTAGTAGCTCCCGCAGTTCAGTCAGATTCTATTGCATTGACCATGTATCAGTATATCCAGTATTCAGTTTAAGCATGTATAAATTGGTCACTGCATTCAATTATCTCAGCATTCAGGATATATATCATGTTCAAATTATATCGTTGCTTATTTGCTTTGTTCAGTTATATGTTATTTCAGTTGTATTCTATCATGCATGCTCAGTGCCTTTCAAGTACTGACGCATACTCTGCGCTACATCTTCTCGTGATGTAGGTTCAGGTTCACAGCATCCAGATCATGCTTAGATCGGTTCCCGATCTCCAGTTGAGCAAAATTAGTGGTGAGTCCTCATTCTCAGAGGACGATAGTCATGAGTTTCTTTTCAGTATTTTTAGTCATTTAGTTTCAGTTTTGCTAGACTTAGCTATGGCCTGTCCCAGTATTTCTAGTCAGTTAGAGTCTATTTTCAGACATAGTTAGATCCAGCTTAGTATTGACTTAGTATCTTTTTTATATTAAACTCATCAGTTATCATTTAGCTTGAGGTTATAGTATATGGGTATTCCCCATCTTTTCATTTTAATTATGATTTAGATTCTGCATCAGTTTATTATCTTAAGTATGCTCATGATCATGCCAGCAGGGTTAGCTTGGGATCAATTTTGGTCCTAGGTCCCGTCTCCGCGTCTCGCGACTAGTCTCGGGGTGTGACAAACTTGGTATGAGAGCACTAGGTTTAAGTGTCCTAAGATGTGTGAAAAGGCGCACTAAGTAGAGTCATTTTCATGGGTATGAAGTGCCCCATATCTAATGAGGGGGAGGCTACAAAGTGTTTTAGGAAATCTTCATTTTCTTGTTACTCTTATCGTGCGTAAGGTGTGATCTAAATTCCACTCTAACTCGACGTTTTAAGTTTCAGTGATCATGCATCCTCGTAGAGCTAACGCCAGGAATGCGAATGCCAAGAACGCAAACGCAGCTCCTCCAGTCCCTGATCAAGATGTGTCGAATGCAGAGTTCAGGAATGCCATTCAGATGTTGGCTCAGAGTGTGGCCACCCAGAATAATCAACGGGCTCAAATTTCAATAAATGCCAATGTTGGGTCAGTTGCAGCCAGGGTGTGAGCCTTTTTTAGGATGAATCCGACAGAGTTCTTAGGATCGCAAGTTGGAGAAGATCCCCAAAACTTCATTGATGAGGTCAAGAAGATCTTTGAGGTAATGCAGGTCACCGGGAATGATCGGGTTGAGTTGGCATCTTACCAACTGAAAGATGTGGCTGATATCTGGTACACTCAGTGGAAGGAGAACAGGGGTACAGATGCATCTCCTATTACTTGGGATTGTTTCAGCGAAACCTTTCTGGACAGGTTTTTCCCGATAGAGTTGAGAGAAGCAAGGGCCCAGGAATTTATGAACTTAAGGCAAGGTAACATGACTGTCCAAGAGTATGGGCTCAAGTTTAACCAAATCTCCAGGTATCTCCTCAAAATGGTTGCTGACTCCAGGGCTCAGTTGAATAAGTTTCTTTATGGGGTGTCAGACTTAGTGAAAATAGAGTGCAGAAATGCTATGTTGCTGGGAGACACGAACATCTCTAGGCTCATGACTCATGCTCATCAGGTTGAGGGTGATAAGCTTAGGGAATAGGCTAAGGAGACTAAGAAAGCAAGAACAGGTAACTACGAGTATTCCCAATAGAAATTGAGTGGTGGAAATCGCTCGCAGTTTCAGCAGAAATCTTCGATTCCAGCCCCTTCATCAGCTAGTGTTCCATCCCCTAGGTTCCGTAACGATCAGAAAGGTAGGGCATCAGGCTCTAAGTCTCAAGGAAGTGTTACAGGTACAAAAACCTACCCAACTTGCCCGAAATGTAGTAAGATCCATCCGGGCGAGTGTCTTGCAGGAAAAGAAGAATGCTTTGGGTGTGGTCAGTCTGGTCACAAGTTTAGGGATTGCCCTTCTAGACAGGGTCAAGGAGGAAATAATGGTAGAGCTCAATCTACAACTTCAGCAGCACCAGTAGGTCGCCTGACTCAGCAGGGTAACTCATCTGGTATAGGTGGCGGACAGTGCCAAAACAGGCTATATGCTTTTTAGGCTCGTCAAGATCAGGAAGATTCTCCTGATGTAGTCACTTGTATGTTACGAGTATTTGATCTTGATGTTTATGCATTGTTAGATCCAGGGGCTACTTTGTCGTTTGTAACTCCTTACATAGCAGTCCAATTCAGTGTTAGCCCAGAAACATTTTTAAAATCCTTCTCAGTCTCTACTCAAGTCGGTGACCCAGTTATAGCTAGATGGGTATACAAAAATTGCCCTGTCATGGTCTCTCAGAAAGACACCTCAACAGATCTTGTAGAGTTATAAATGGTAGACTTCGATGTCATTCTAGGCATGGATTGGTTACATTCTTGTTATTCCTCAGTCGATTGTAGAACTAGGATTGTTCATTTTCGGTTTCCAGACGAACCAATCTTAGAATGGAAAGGTAGTAGCTTAGCGCCTATGGGTCGATTCATTTGTTACCTTAAGGCCAGAAAGATGATCTATCAGGGTTATCTTTATCATCTAGTTCAGGTTAAGGATTCCAGTTCCGAATCCCGAACTCTTGAGTCATTTCCAGTGGTTAATGAGTTTCCAAAAGTGTTTCCAGATAATCTTCCCAGAGTTCCTCCCGAAAGGGAAATTAACTTTGGAATTGATCTCTTTCCAGATACCTAGCCTATCTCTATTCCTCCTTACAGAATGGCTCTAGCTGAGCTTAAGGAATTGAAAGAGCAATTAAAAGAACTTCTAGATTAAGGCTTCATCAGACCTAGTATTTCGTCATGGGGTGCACCAGTGATGTTCGTAAAGAAGAAATATGGTTCTCTCAGATTGTGCATTGACTATAGGCAGTTGAACAAGGTTACAATCAAGAATAAGTATCCCATCCCTATGATTGATGACTTGTTCGACCAACTTCATGGTGCTAGTCATTTCTCAAAGATAGACCTCAGATCTGGTCATTATGAATTTGTAGTCATGTCATTTGGACTAACCAATGCTCCTACAACTTTCATGGATTTAATGAACAGAGTGTTCAAGCAGTACTTGGACTTGTTCGTTATCATCTTTATTGATGATATCCTCATTTACTCTAGGAATGAGAAAGAACATGCGAGCCATTTGAGAGTTGTTCTGTAAACTCTCACAGATCGTCAGTTATTTGCAAAATTTAACAAGTGTGAGTTTTAGTTAAAATCAGTTGCCTTTCTTGGGCATATTGTGTATAGTGAAGGAATTCGAGTAGATTCCCAGAGGATAGAAGCAGTGAAACAATGGCCCAGACCTACCTTTGCTACAAATATCATAAGTTTCTGAGGTCTAGCGGGCTATTACAGATGGTTCATGGAAGGATTTTCATCCATAGCCTCACCATTGACTAGGTTGAGTCAGAAAAAGGTTAAATTCTAGTGGTCAGATGATTGTGAGAAAAGCTTTGCAGAACTGAAAACTAGGTTGACTACAGCTCCTGTCCTGACTCTACCAAAGGGTTCAGATGGTTATGTGATCTATTGTGATGCATCCAGGGTTGGCCTAGGTTGTGTGTTGATGCAGCGAGGTATGGTTATAGCTTATGCTTCTAGACAACTTAAGGTACATGAGAAGAATTATCTGACTCAAAACCTCGAGCTTGTAGCGGTGGTGTTTGCACTCAAGATTTGGAGACACTATTTGTATGGTGTTTATGTAGATGTGTTCATATACCATAAGATCCTCCAATATGTATTCACCCAGAAAGAGTTTAATCTTCGCCAGAGAAGGTGGCTTGAGTTCCTCAAAGATTATGATATGAGCGTGCATTACCATCCGGGTAAGGCGAATGTAGTAGCAAATGCTCTTAGCAGACTATCTATGGGTAGTGTAGCACATATTGAGGAAGAAACAAGAGAGCTAGCAAAAGATGTTCACAGACTTGCTCGCCTAGGAGTTCGTTTTATGAGCATATCAGGTGCTGTTGTAACGGTTCAGAATGGTGCAGAATCTTATTTGGTAGTAGAGGTTAAGGAAAAGCAAGACAGTGATCCAATCTTACTTGAACTCAAGGGTGCAGTCCATAATTAGAGAGTGGAGGTTTTCTTCCAAGGGGGAGATGGTGTGCTTCGCTACCAGGGTCGATTATGTGTTCCTAATGTGGGCGAGTTGAGACAACATATTATTGCAAAGGCCCATAACTCCAGATACTCTATCCATCCAGGTGCCACTAAGTTGTACCATGATCTGCGGGAATTCTATTGGTGGAATGGTATGAAAAGAGATATAGCAGACTTCGGAGCTAAGTGCCCCAATTGCCAGTAAGTCAAGGTAGAACATCATAAACCAGGAGGCATGACTCAAGAGATTGACATTCCTACTTTGAAGTGGGAAGTGATCAACATGGACTTCATCACAGGTTTACCTCGTACTCGCAGACATCATGACTCCATTTGGGTGATTGTTGATAGGGTTACTAAATTTTCTCAATTTTTGGCGGTCAGGACTACAAATTCGATAAAGGATTATGCCAAGCTTTACATTAATGAGATTGTGAGGTTGCATGGGGTTCCTTTGTCTATCATCTCATATAGAGGTCCTCAATTTACCTCTCATTTCTAGAAGTCATTTCAGAAGGGTCTTGATACTTAGGTTAACCTTAGCCCAACATTTCATCCACAGATGGATGGTCAGGCACATCGTACTATTCAGACCTTAGAGGACATGTTGAGAGCTTGTGTGATCGACTTCAAGGGTAGTTGGGATGATCACCTTCCTCTTATTGAGTTCGCCTACAACAATAGTTACCATTCCAGCATTCAGATGGCCCCTTATGAGGCATTGTAT
>JAJOOO010007117.1:0-32855 GCA_029582685.1 Solanum piurae | reverse complement strand
TCAACAAGTTAAGGTTGAGCATCAAAGGCTGGGAGACTTGTCCCAAAATATAGGTATTCCCACTTGGAAGTGGGAAGATGTAAATATGGACTTTATTGATTTGTAGCCAAATGTCCTAATTGTCAACAAGTTAAGGTTGAGCATCAAAGGCTGGGAGACTTGTCCCAAAATATAGGTATTCCCACTTGGAAGTGGGAAGATGTAAATATGGACTTTATTGTGGGTTTGCCTCGCACTCGAAGGCAACATGATTCTATTTGGGTCATTATAGATCGGATGACAAAATCAGCCCACTTCGTGAAGGTTTCTCATTCAGCGGAAGACTATGCCAAGTTGTATATAAGAGAGATAGTGAAGTTGCATAAAGTTCCTCTATATATTATTTCGGATCGGGGTACTCAATTTACTTCTCACTTTTGGAAGTCATTCCAAAAAGGGCTTGGTACTAAGGTTAAGCTTAGCACGACTTTTCATCCCCAAACTGATGGGCAAGCGGAGCATACCATCCAAACATTAGAAGATATATTGAGGGAATGTGTTATAGATTTCAAGGGTAATTGAGATGACCACTTGCCATTAATGGAGTTTGCCTATAATAATAGTTATCACTCAAGTATCGGTATGGCTTCCTTTGAAGCCTTGTATGGTAGGAGATATAGGTCTTCGGTTGGTTGGTTTGAGGTAGGTGAAATTGCTCTTATTGGTCCCGAATTGGTTTATGAAGCTATTGAGAAAGTTCGGTTCATTAGATAGAGGTTGAGAACGGCTTTAAGTAGACAAAAATCTTATGCCAATGTGAGAAGAAGGGATCTAGAATTTGAAGTTAATAATTGGGTCTATTTGAAAATCTCACCCATGAAGGGTATGATGAGATTTGGCAAGAAAGGGAAACATAGTCCCCGGTATGTAGGCCCATATCAAATTTTGAAACGTATTGGGAAAGTTGCCTATAAGTTGGATTTGCCAAATGAGTTGGCTCCGGTTCATTCGGTATTTCATGTTTCTATGCTTAAGAAGTGTATTGGAGACCCGGCGTCCTTATTCCCTTAGAAGGGTTGGGAATTGATGAAAGTCTTTCATATGAAGAGGTTCCCGTAGAAATCCTAGACCGGCAAGTCAAGAGATTGAGAAACAAGGAAATAGCTTCCGTGAAGGTTTTATGGAGAAATCATTTAGTTGAGGGTGCTACTTGGGATGCCGAGGTCGATATGAAGTCACGATATCCTCATCTCTTTCCTTCTAATCCTATTCAAGCTTGAGGTAAATAATTCCTCTTGAGTTTTAGTGTTTTGAGAGTCATGTGTGTTATAGGTGTTTTTCCCATGATTTCCTTATGTTATGCATGTTCTTGATGAAATTCATGTTTACCAAGAAAATGAGTTTTCATGATTTATGTTCCTCATGTTGTTGTGCATTTAGTATGAATTGCCTATTTGACTTCATGAGTTGAGTTGATGAACATGCTTTAGCATGCTTTTGAGAATAATTGCATATTGGCTCCATGATATAGTGTTGAGCATGCTTTTAGTTGGAGAAGGTAGTTCTCCTATGAATATGAGAAATGTTGAGTTTCATGCATAATGAGTTGTTAGATGTATTTCGTACTTCCTTGTGTTGCATTGATTATGTTTTAGATGGAGTTGAAGTTTCCTCCTTTGAATTGTGCATTATTTTGATGTCTCATGCATGTTGGGCTGCTAGTTTTGAGTCTTTAATTCCGTAAGGTGTCTAGATCATCATTCGAGAAAGAATGTTCCCAAGGGGGAGATATTGTAACACTCCGAAAACTAGTGGGCTAAACTAGAGATTAACATGAGGATTAGAGTCGTAAGCGTACCTCCTCATACCTAAAAATATAGTGTTTCGTGTCAAAAAGTCAAGGTACGGCCCCCAAGGACCAACCATGGGTCCTTGAGGAGAACCCTTAGAAGACTGTCTGGCAGTGACCCACGAAGGGGACTCACGCCTTGTGGGTCAGCCCACGCTCCATGGGTGAGGGGTCGTGGGTCAATGCCTCACAAAGAGGCTCTCTGAACCTCTACCCACGGTTCACCAGCACGCCACGTGGGTCCATCCATGAACCGTGGTCATGGGGTCGTGGGTGAGGCCTGAAACTGCCTTTTGGTAGTTACACTTAGGGGCATTATGGGGATTCGAGATTTTAATTAATATCAAGTGACGTCGTTTTACACTAAATTAGACTAACTATATAAGGTTTATAAGTCACCAAATTAAGGCACCAAGCCATTATTCTAAAATCCCAAAAGAACTCATCCTTTCCAAAAATTCTCTCTCTAAAACTTCAAGGAAGAAGAAGAAGAAGGAAGTTGGAGCTAGGGTTTGAAGGAGCAACGTTTCTACTCAAATTCTTTGGAGATTCATAGCTAAGGTATGGTAGTCCTTCATCCATGGATATAATTCATCCATGGAGTCCCTCTAAAACTCAATTTCAAAGATTGAAATTCCCCAAAAGCTAGGGTTTGACTCCAAGTCATAGATTCCTGTCAAAAACAATTCTAATGGTTTAATTACTTTATATTATGATTTAATTGATGATTTATTATGCTTTTATGTTGAAATCTCTCAAGAATCCATGAAATCCCCATATTCCCAATTTATGACCTTGTGATGTGGGTAAATTGATGAAAGAAGGATATTTTGAGATGATGCTTGTAGTAATTGAGTTAATTGAATCATGTTATTATCCATGTCTAATGAAGTAATTCTAGATGTGTTGATGAAATATAATCTATGGTTCTTGAAGGGAAAAGTATGAGAATTATGCAGGATTATGAGATTTATGTATATGCTTTAAGAAAACTTCGAGAGTGAAGTGATTATGATTATGATCTAGTTGTTGTGTTGTTGGAAGGTTATCCTCATATACACACCTATGTATGAATATGATATGATGTGAAAGGTTTTCTCACAATATGATGATTTTAGGGTTGAAATGCTATTCTCACCTATTGAATCTATGAGCTATAGTATGAATTATGTTGGATTGAGTGTCAACACATTCTTCCATGAATATGAACTTAAGTCAAGACTTAATATGTAATCCATGGGAATTATTGTTTTGTATCGAGTGAATATGAATATGAGATGGAAGCTTCTGCGATAGTTGAGTCCGGCTTCCCAATGAAAGCTTTTACACTAGTAGAGTCCGACTTTCCAAATAGGTTCCTTCTACCTTAGTTGAGTCTGGGTTCCCAAAGTTTGTATCTCATGAGATGGAAACCTTCTATCTTAGTTGAGTCCGGGTTTCTAGAAGCAATCTCCTTATCCCATAAACTATGTGCCCACATGGGTATTTAGCTAGTGGATCCATCTAAGCTAAGAGTATGGTTCTACCTTAGGCAAGTAGGACAACCCTTTTTCGGTGTGGGGTAGACACCGAATTCCATGGTAAGCTCACATGAGTAATGTCGGTTAAGGCTTATTCCCTATTATGATAGTATGAAAAAAAGTATGAATTATGAACCATGATTACTCTAGAAGCTTTACTTAGTATGGGTGGGATTATGGGATCTTATTATGCTTTGAGGGTATTTATGATATGTTCCTCTTATGGTATGATGATCTATGAGTTAAGTATGCTTATGACCTATGCTTTTCCATTATCTTCAAATGATGCTTTAACTTAGTAAATGGCATGCATTCAACTAAAATGTCCCTTTTAGCATGTTTTCATGATTTTATGCATGGCTATCATACTTAGTGCATTTTTGTACTAACCCATATTTTCCTACAGTTTCCCCAAGTGTAGGGTCCGATTCTCAAGGTGGTCATCATTGTGGCTAGAGCTTGGATTTACTCATTTCTCCTTGCTTGTTGGTGAGTCCTCATGATTCGAGGACGGATATTTCCATTTAGTAGTTTCATTCTTGTATTTGACTTTTGGATTATGTTGTATGGGCTGTGACCCTATTTTACTTAAGTATTGTAATAGATGGCTAATTGAGACAAGCCTAGACTTCCGCTTTTCTTTATGAAAATTTTGGACTTGAAATGCATTTTTACTCTTTATTGTTCTATGCTTATGTTATGATATGCTAAGTGACTTACATGGTGCCCTTTCGGGGTTCTATGTGCCTTGTTACGTCTAGGCTCTACCCTTGGGTCGTGACATGATCAAAGTTTTTCCCCATATATTTCTCTCTCTAAAAGCTTGAAGAAGGCTAGGGTTTCAAGGTCATGTCTCCAAATTCACCATTGATTGCAAGCTTTTGGCATCAAGGTATGATATTATTTACCTATGAAGTCCTTTCCTCCATAGGGTTCCTAAATTCTCCAATTTTGCAAGGTAGAATTTCTAATGGAAGTTAGGGTTTTTACTCAATCTCATGGGTTCTTTTCAATTATGATCAAACTGATTTTTTATGTCTTTTTATGCATGAATTTAAGCAATTGCGTGTTTCTAAGTTGAATTCCCATGAACCCATGAGAAATCCGTGATTTTTCGACTATGATCATATGAAGAAACTTTTGAGCTACGAAATATGAATTATGAAGATATGCATGTTATTTATAAAATTGATGAAAAATGATTTAAGGTTGTGAAAGGATTTCTCATATACACATGAAAGCATGATTGTGAAAAGGTTTTCTCACATAAAGAATTATTAGAGTTGAAATGTTTTCTCAACTAAACAATGAATCAAGATTTAGGAGCTATTCTAATGAAACCTAGCTTAGATTGACTACTTGATGTGCCTTCCATGGATAATAAGGCAAGTAGCGATTACCCATATCTCTTAATGATAAGACAAGTCAAGATAATGACTTCCGTGGGATTTACGCTTAGAATCGAGAGGATATTGAGATGGAATCTTTCTCGTAGCTTGAGGCCGGATTTCTAGTAACAATCTACTTATCCCATACCTATGTTCCCCCATATGACAATTGTCTTAGATATACATTAGGTAGTGAATCCACGTAAGCTAGAAGTTTATGATCCTTACCTTGGCAAGTAGGACACCCCTTTTTGATGTGAGGTAGACACAAGATTCCATGTTATATCTCACATGGTCTCTATGTCGGTTAAAGGTAAACTTGCTCAATAATGAACTAAGGTTACTTCTAGAAGTATCTCACGAATATTTTGAAGATGTTAGCTTGCATATGCCATGTTTTATGATTTATGTTTTCAAACCCTTTTATCTCATGATTTAGCTTGGTCATTGCATGTCACAAAAAGTCCTTTTAGCATGATTTCATATTTTTTATGCATTTCTATCATACTTGATACATTCTTTGTACTAACGCATACTCTTGCCTACATTGTTTCACTAATGTAGGGTTCGACGCTCCTATACCACATCTCTGTGGCTAGTGATCACATTAGTAGATTTGAAGATTAGTGAGTCTTCATGTTCCGAAGACCGAACCCTTTATTACTTATTGTCTTCATTTTTCTGTATTGTATGTGATGCATCAGTTACGTCCTAATCACTCGTGATGTACTAGATGGCTTTGAGACTATGGTAGCTATTCCGCTTCATTTTCTTGTCAAATGTTTTATGATATAAACTGTCTTTTTGAACTCTAAACTTCTATTATCTTGTATGATGTATGCTAAGTGGATAGTGTAGGGCCTCTCGGAGACCTATATGCCATGTCACGTCTAGGGTGTACTTTGGGTCGTAACAAATTTTTTCTTGTTGTATTCATCTGTACAGAAAACTTTTATTTATAAAATCCTATCTATGCATAAAAATAAATAGAAAATAATATAACATTTATACTTGTTTAATTTCTATTAGTCTAATACTGTGGAATAATAACTAATTATATTCCTCCTTATACATGTCACGCGCTCTTGTATGGCAATATGGCAATAAGTGGATTTAATTGTATGGTGTAGATTATGTCCAGTACATATATTATCAACGTCCAGCAATGTTCCAGGTGTCTTATTGGGGACATAATCAACTTGGGACAAAAGATTCAGAACTCTTTCTTTTTCACTCTTCATTTTCATTTCAACATCTTCCTCTTTTCTCATTTCATCTTCTGGATTTCTTCGTTTGATGACTTTCAGATTAAATTGCCTTTCAACCATGGTTAAATTTTTTTAAAGAACAGGTAAGGCATTATTCTTCATTTTCAAAAGGAACGTTCAAGTACTTCTACTAAAATCATCAACTATAGTAAGAAAATACTTAGAACAATCATGAGTAGGCTCCTTAAAAGGGCCTCAAGTGTCTGTGAATAAGCTTAAAAATCTCTTTGATTTGATATGACTAATGGGAAAGATAATCTAGACTGCCTTGCCAATGGACAAATATCACAAGTACATTTAGAAAGAGAAGGAAATTTAATAGAATTGTATTTCATTGCATGAAAAGGCAAATGCCCCAATCTCTCTTGCCAAAGCATTACATCAGAATTTGATTTGGCAGAAATAGGAACAGAAAAAGAAATTGAAACAAACTGACTACATTTCTGTGAATTGATGTTTGCGTAATCAAGACACAACTTCCAATGCAAGTGTCTACGATCGTACAATAGTATAATAACCCAACCAAGAGTTGGGATCGTTCCCACAGGGAGTGGTTTTGAGAATTAGTAGGAAAACAAATTAAGTTCTAATTAGTCATAGTTAAAGATATTATCGATTAAAAATATATTAAATCTAAGGAGTGATGCAAGTGTCAAGTAACAATGGGGATTTTGTCACAGGTAAGTAAAAACAACTAAAATGCAAAGAGTACTAATCAAGGAGATGGGGTTCTTAAGATGTGAGAGGAATACATGATAAACTAAACTATTGGGTACATGCTTTTGATAATAAATCTGTTGAATATTTTTGACTAGGCTAGACCATAGTGGGGGTAAATTCTCTCTCGAGCAACTTACCCCGAATCAAATGTGTTCCTCTCGGACACCCACTTGCCGCATGAAGAACAACCTCCGCCTTAGCCCACTCACTCTCTCGAGCTGAGTGTGTGGGAGAAGGACTAGGGTTCATTCTCTCAAGCTGAACCACATGTCGACCCACTCCCATCGGTCATCAATTTAGTAGTCTTAGTTTTACGACCTCTCTCTCGAGCAAGCCGAAAACACAAAGGTGAAATCATATTTGCAACTACAATTTCATTAAGTTCCACCACAACTACTAAATGAAATCACATCTAAACAACAAATAAATCATCAACAAGCAAGACCCAACAGATAATCTAACCCATATTCACAAAATCACACCCCAAGAATTGGGGTTTTAGCTACACATGTAAAAGAGGTAAAAATGTATACCAATCTCAGTTTCCATCAATGAGTATGCAAGATTAAGTCTTAAAACAAGTCAAAAGTGAAGAATACTCAAGACCCAAGTCCAAAATCTTGGAGTTGAAACCCTTTGAATCTTTAAGTTCTTCAAAACCCTCTCCAAGTTTAGGACTCAAAAGTCTATGTTAAAAAATTATATATTAAATATCTGATACTAAGCTACAACTCTCAACGAGTATTTATAGTTTTCAAAAATCTGTACTGCAGCGGATGATTCGGCATCGTTAGTCGAGATCACCGATCAACTCGGCGATCCGCCCTTTGGTAGGTTTGATCGCTGTCTTGCTCTATCCTTCAACATCGTCGTGTTTGGATCATTGCGTGACATAGTACATCTTCGCGGAACTGCTCGACGATATGCCGACTGCTTCTTTTCTCCGCCGAATTGATCCTTTCCTTCAGGGTTCAGCACACTGGAACAAAAGACGAGGATAAGACCTTTTGGCGACTCGCCGAATGGGTTCGGCGATTCTCAGATCTTCATTTCTTCATTCTTTCAGCTGCTGATCTTAGGCATATTTAGATGCCTAAGTTTTCAATAATTTCTCATAAAGTGCTTGAATTGAGGAATGATCTTGAGTCTATTATCTTGATTTTTTGTTATACTTGTGATGATTGTGCACTAACACACATGATTAGTTGTTTGGGGAACTCTCGAAGGAATTGGAGTTGGAATGAAGAAAGAAGGAGAAAAGACGTGCAAGAAATTGATTAAGTGTGAAGACCCCAGGGCTTGGCGTACTAAGAGGCGCACCACGCTAGCTCACAAAGTTCTGCAAGACTTTTGGGGCTTACTGCTTGGCGCGACGTGCCAGCCCAGAAGTATTGAGGGCACACAAGAGGCGCGGTGAGAGGCGCCTCGCGCCAACAACCAAAGGTCTGCGCCAATTTTCAGGCACTCTACAAGACGCACCGCACCACAAAGGAAAGGTCTGAGCGCGCTGCCAAGTGTGATGGAGGCGCGACACGTCCCTCTTTTGCCAACTTTTCTATGTTTTTAACATTAAATAGGATTCCTAATTTGAGTAGGATTTGTTCCCAATTTTTCCTACTATTATAAATAGATCCTTAGGGCTCCATTATTAGTGTTCGACTTTTGATTTAGTGGGCAAGAGCAAGAATTCAAGTTTGTAATAGGTTTTAATCCTTTAACTCTTCTATTTTCTGGAAATTGCATGAACTATTGTATTTTCTTGTTTCCTAATAGCATGAGTAGCTAAACTCCCTAGTTCTGGGGCTGTAGCTACGAATTGATTGTTGATTATTTGAGGTTGTTGAATTAATTTTTGGTTGTCAATACAAGTTACTTCTATATTCTTGTTTAGTATTTTATGCTTGCGCACCATAAGATAAATCTATTGTCTAAGCTGAAAATTGGGAGAGGAGAGGTTAGATAGACTAGATAATATAGAGACCTCGATTTACCCATTAAATTGAGGTGATTAGTGTTCAGAAGTGTTGCCAGACGAACACCTTGCTTGGTTATGAAATATGATGAAATATAAATGCTCGCAAGTTAGTCTATTTATCCCCGCTCAACGATGTAGTTAGATAGTTAACTGGGGTAGGCGACGAGAGGTGTATAACCCGGATCATATCATCAATCCTATAAACCAGTAACTTGACAACTGAAATTAGTTCTATGCCAATAATATGATACATGATATTCATTATATGTTGTAGCCCTGTAATTTCTTTTAACTTGCTTGAAACATTATATCAAAGTCGTTCAAAATTAGTTACTTTCGTTTAGTGCATAATTATTAGTAGATAAACAATAAATCATAAACTCTTGAAAAGGTTACTTTTTACTTTTAGTTGTAGAATTAAGTGAATATAGGTTGATCATAAGTCCCTTGGGAAAGATAACTCATTTCTTAAAGAATCTATATTACTTGCGCGACCACGTACACTTACATGTATGTTAAGGAGCAACAAGTTTTTGGCACCACTGTCGAGGACTTAGAAATTGATTTATATTCAATCTTCTTAAGTCTACAATTAGATTATTTAGATAATAATTACTTGATCTTAGCTTGTTTATTGCAGGAACTTGATTTTCAGGTCTGGCTCGGAAAGGAAATTTTGTCGAACCTTACAACGAACCTGAAAGAGTTTTATGCCAGCGT
This sequence comes from Solanum piurae, assembly GCA_029582685.1. Lineage (NCBI taxonomy): Eukaryota > Viridiplantae > Streptophyta > Magnoliopsida > Solanales > Solanaceae > Solanum > Solanum piurae. Next base: position 23,436 of record JAJOOO010007117.1, on the reverse strand, counting down.
AGGAAAATGGTGAATGAAGGATGACATGGAGAATTGGGGTTAGGTCTTCTGGGAAACATTGATGATGATAATCAAGACAACTTGAATAACCCAAAAAATGAGAATAACCAAAGGAACCTGAATAACCAAGGAAATTTGAATAACCAAGGAGTACCGCCTGTCGTACCCACAAGACGAGTTCGTGATGTGGCAGTCCCGCTCACAGTCAATTTGGCATCTAGTATTAGGAAACCTCCACCGGGGGGTAGATTTGAACTAAAGCAGAGCATGGTACAGATCCTCCATTCTAATGGGCAATTCACTGGTCTCCCCCATGAGGATCCTCAAATCCATCTTAGGACTTTCGTAGACATTACCAATATATACATCCCAATTGGAGTCTCATCAGACTATGTAAGGTTGACTTTGTTCCCATACTCATTGTTAGGAGCTGCAAGGCGTTGGTTAGACTTTGAGCCACCAAACTCCATCACTACTTGGGATGATCTAGCAAAGAAATTCCTGAGTCGATTTTTCCCATCCAAGAAAACCGCTAAGCTGAGGGGTGAGATAATAAACTTTGTTCAAAAGCAAGGGGAGGACATGTACCAAGCATGGGCACGTTTCAAACAAATGTTGAATGCTTTCCCACACCACATGCAAACCAATGAGGTACTTGCTCACACTTTCTTTGAGGGTTTAGACTAAAATGCTCGTGCTCTTCTTAATAGTGAAGCAGGTGGACAGGCCCTATCCATAACAAGTGAAGAGTTCTTCACCTTAATCGATAAACTTTCTGAAGGGAACCAAGGGTATGAGGGGGAAATGTCTAGAACCCCAACCCAAAAGGCTGCAGAGATCTTAGATGTAGACCAAGCTACTGCCATAAATGCCAAATTAGATGCAAATTAACATAACATGGCCTTACATTTTAAACAAATGGCTCTAAATCAGGCACCGGTAAATATGGTACAATAGGCAACAAATTGGTGTGAGGTATGTGGTAGTAGAACTCATGAAACCGAGCAATGTGAGGCAAACCCGGATTCCGTAAACTATGTGGGTAATGCGCAAAGGGGTGGAGTGCAACAAAATTATGGTAACACTTACAACCCTAGTTGGAAGAACCATCCTAACTTCTCGGTAACCAAAACCAAAATCAGACACAAGGGGTTAACCAATACCGTTCTCAAGGGGCTGGGCAACAATACTTCAATCCTAACCAAGGCTCAAATCCTAGTGCACCAAAAGGGGGTATGACCAATGAAGAGCTACTCCAAAAGCTCATGACTGAGATAGGGACCAAATTAAATGCTAGAATAGATAAGCAAGATGAGAACATCAGAAACATCCAGATGTCCCAAATGAGTTTAGAGAAACAAGTTGCGCAAGTGGCTAATTCTTTGAACTTGCGTCCCCAAGGTGGGCTGCCCGGTGATACTGAGCCCAACCAAAAACAATTGCATGCGGTAAGTACTAGAAGTGGGTTACAATTAGAGAAACTAGCTCCAAAGAAGAGAGATACTGAGGTAAGTAACAAAGAAAAGAAGGTGGAAGAGGTAGTAAAAAATTCCAATGTTGAGGTACCCGTTCCTCAAAAGAAATTACCACCTCCATTTCCACAAAGGCTGAAAAAGCAGAATGAAGATGAATTCTTCGGTAAGTTTCTTTCTCTCCTTAAACAGGTTCACATTAATCTACCTTTGGTTGACATTTTGCAGGGTATCCCGATGTATGCTAAATACGTGAAGGACATTGTGGCTAGAAAGAGGAAGCTCACTGAATATAAAACTGTAGCACTTACTGAGGAGTGCAACTCAAGGATCCAAAATAGACTGCCCAAAAAGTTAAAAGATCCGGGTAGTTTTACTGTGCATATTACAATTGGGCAAAGTGTTCATGCCCGGGGGTTGTGTGATTTGGGGGAAAGTATAAATTTGGTGCCTTATCTTTGTATCAAAAGCTTGGGTTGGGTAGTCCAAAACGAACCACTGTTATTCTCCAACTCGCTGATAGATCCATTGCTAGGCCAGAGGGGGGAGGTAGAAGATGTGTTAGTGCAAGTAGGTTCATTGATTTTTTTGGTAGATTTTGTGGTCTTAGACTTTGAACCCGATTCTGAAGTTCCATTCATTTTGGGACGACCTTTCTTGGCCACGGGTAGGGCACTGATTGATGTAGCAGCTGGTCAACTAACTATGAGGGCACATGATAAGGTTGAGGTATTTGATGTTTACCGCGCTTTAAAATTGCCTTCTATTTATGAAGAGTTGTCTGCTATTACTGTGGTTGATCGCATAGTAGAATCACAAGTAGTTGTGCCCGAAGATCCTTTAGAAAGAGTGTTAGTGGGTCATGAGATAGAGGGAGATACTGAAGCTTAAGATATTGAATCATGCTTAAATATAGCACTAGTAGACACTCGTAGGACTCAAGTGGAGTCACTATATCGCGAGTTGGGCCCCTACCAAAGCCATCAATAGAAGAAGCCCCTAAGTTGGAACTAAAAACTCTGCCGGCTCACCTAAGGTATGCTTATTTGGGTACTAATGAAACTTTACATGTTATACTTTTTCTAGAATTATCTGATTTGTAGGTTGATGCGGCATTGAGGATCTTAAAGCAGAGGAGGAAAGCAATTGGATGGCAGATGACTGATATTCATAGGATTAGTTCGGCGTTATGCATGCACATAATTTACATGGAAGAGGATCACAAACCCAAAGCACAATATCAACGTAGACTGAATCCGGTGATGAAAGAAGTGGTAAGAAAGGAAGTCATAAAGTGGCTAGATACTGGAATTGTGTACCCAATCTCTGATAGTAAGTGGGTAAGTCCGGTACAATGTGTTCCCAAGAAGGGAGGTATGACAGTGGTAAGGAACGAACAGAATGAGTTGATTCCTACTAGAACAGTGACCGGGTGGAGAATGTGCATGGATTACCGGAAACTAAATGATGCTACCCAGAAAGATCACTACCCCGCTCCCTTCATTGATCAAATGCTTGACCAACTAGCAGGGCAGGAGTACTATTATTTCTTAGATGGATATTCCGGTTACAACCAGATCTTGATTGCACTTGAGGATCAGGAAAAGACCAGGTTCACTTGTCCTTATGGCACATATGCTTTCAAGCGCATGCCATTTAGACTTTGCAATGCACCGGCGAACTTTCAAAGGTGTATGATGGCCATTTTTCATGATATGGTGGAAAACTTTGTTGAGGTGTTCATGGATGATTTTTCCATCTTTGGGAAGTGTTTTGAGGTATGTCTTCGAAATCTTGATAAAGTACTTGCTAGATGTGAAGACACTAGCTTAGTTCTAAACTGGGAAAATTGTCATTTTTTGGTAACAGAGGGGATAGTGTTGGGATACAATGTGTCTAAATCTGGTTTGGAGGTTGATAAGGCCAAGGTAGAAGTTATTGAGAAATTGCCCCCTCCCATCTCTATAAAAGATGTGCGTAGTTTTCCTGGTCATGCAGGTTCTTACAGGTGATTCATCAAGGATTTTTACAAGATTGCCACACCTATGTGCAGTCTTTTGGAGAAGAAGGTGAAGGTTAACTTTGATGAGATGTGTTTGAAAACTTTTGAGATGTTGAAGAGGAACTTAATTGAGGCTCCCATCTTAATTGCTCCTGATTGGGGATTACCATTTAAACTCATGTGTGATGCAAGTGACGTAGAAATGGGTGTAGTGTTGGGACAAAGAAAGAATAAAGTGTTCCACTCGATCTATTATGCAAGCAAGACCCTTGACTCCACACAAGCTAATTACACAGTGACTGAGAAGGAGATGCTGGCTCTAGTGTTCGCCTTCGACAAGTTCAGATCGTATTTGGTAGGTACTAAAGTGATTGTTTTTACTGACCATGCAGCTATTAGGTACCTATTCAACAAGAAGGATGCTAAACCAATGTTGATTCGATGGATATTGCTTCTCCAAGAATTTGACCTTGAGATCAAAGATAGGAAAGGTACTGAAAATCAAATAGCAGATCACTTATCTAGGTTGGAGGATTTTTCACATGTGAATGAAGGTGAGCGAATCCGGGAAGAGTTTTTGGATGAACAATTGATGGCATTAGATATCTCTCAAGTGCCATGGTATGCAGACATTGTGAATTTGATAGTAAGTTGCGATTATCCTCCGGGTGCAACCACCCAACAAAAGAAAAAGCTCAATCATAATGCCAAGTTCTATATATGGGATGAACCATTCTTGTTCAAGCAAGGTGTAAACCGGGTAGTGAGAAGGTGCATTCCAGAATCTGAGTTTCACAAAGTGCTCGAAAGTTTTTATTCTAGCCCATATGGAGGTCACCATGGAGGAGAGCGCACTGCTCATAAGGTACTACAATATGGTTTCTTTTGGCCCTCATTATTTAAAGATTCTATTTATTTTGTGAAGGGTTGTGATAAATGCCAAAGGTTGGGTACTATTTCAAGAAGACATGAGATGTCGCTAAGTAACATTTTGGAGGTGGAAATATTTGATGTGTGGGGTATTGACTTCATGGGTCCATTCCTACCATCTAGTGGAAACCAATACATTCTTGTGGCTGTGGATTATGTTAGGAAATGGGTTGAGGCGGTCGTTCTTCCTCCCAATGATTCAAGGGTGGTGATAAAGTTCATAAAGAAGAACATCTTCACTCGCTTCGGCACTCCAAGGACAATTATAAGTGATAGAGGTAAGCATTTCATTAACCATCTTTTTAAGAATCTTCTTGCTAAGTATGGTATTTGTCATAAGGTTGCTACAACTTACCATCCTCAAATGAGTGGCCAAGTGGAAGTTTCAAATAGAGAGGTGAAGCAAATTTTGCAGAAAATGGTGAATGCGCAAAGGAAAGATTGATATGAGAAATTAGATGATGTGTTGTGGGCATATAGGACTGCGTATAAGACATCAATAGGGACTTCTCCCTATCACATAGTATTTGGGAAAACATGTCACCTTCTAGCGGAATTAGAACATCAAGCATATTGGGAAATTAAAAGACTGAACTTAGACCCTGAGCTAGCCGGTAAAAAAAGAGTGAATCAGCTGCATGAATTTGAGGAGTTTAGACTCCACGCTTATGAGAATGCCAAAGTATACAAAGAAAAGACAAAGAGGTGGCATGACAAGCACATAATAGCTCGTACCTTCAATCCGGGAGATAAGATACTACTCTTTAACTCTAGACTAAGGTTATTACCTGGATAACTAAGGTCGAAGTGGAGTGGTCCTTTTGAAGTGGTCAGAATGACACAACATGGGGTTGTTGAACTTAAAGGTAAAACTGACCTTCCATTCTTGGTCAATGGGCAAAGGGTGAAACACTATTTCGGTGAGGATTCAGATCATGATCGGGAAGCTCTTGAGCTAATTGATGAATGATCCAAGATGCGTCGTGCCGCGACGTTAAATCAAGCGCTACATGGGAGGCAACCCATGAACAATATGTAATAGATAGGTTTTTCGTCTTTGAATTCTTGAAAAAAAAATTAGTAGCTTAGTTTCAATTTTTAGAATATAGATTAGTCTTAGCTAGATAGGATTTTTCATTATTTGTAACTTAGCTTGTAATAGTATAAAAAAATAATTAAAAAAATAATAAATAAATACCTGAAGCCAAGCGCACTGGCAGGCGCGCCGTGCCTGGCATGAAAGTTCCGCGACGAAGTTAGGGAGCGCTACTGGCACCTCACGCCCTCAACGCGCCACACCCCAGTTTTTTTAATTCGGGCTTTTACCCGGATTTCACCCGACCCACTACAAATAAAACCCCTCAAATCCCACATTCTTCCCCTAGTCCCACGATTTCAAATCCAAATTTCTCTACATCTTCTACTCTTCTTCTTCCCTCAACTCTTCTCCTTCCTTCATTAACTCTAAAGTTTCCTACCTTACACTCCCCCAACCTTTCTTCTTCCCTACCACAAACTATAAATCCTCCACTTCCCCACTTCTCTTTCACTTCTAAACCATCATTCCCCAACATTTTTTCCTTTTTCTCTCTTCTTCCCTCTCCCCACTGCCTAACCCGAGACCCCCTAATTTTTCTTACTTTTTTTTCTTTCCTTAGTTCTCTCTTCTTAACAGGGTGCGATGGCTCCAAAGGCAAATAATGTAGTTAGTTCTAAGAGGAGTAGGAAGGGCGAAGCATCCAGGTCCGGTAATAGGGAACCAGCCTAAAAGTTTGGGAAAAAGGCGGTGAAAGCATATGGATTTTTGTGGTTTGACTGCCAGCGGGAGCCTAAATACATGGGAGATGAGTATGTCTATGAGGTAAGGTTGCAAACTCGATTTACGGCAATTTATAGGATTGTTGTGGAGTTGGGGCTGGATTTTATTTTCGATCATCTAGGTGATTGTAATCTGACTTTCGTACATGAGTTTTATGCTAATTGGCTCACGGAAACACAAATTAAACATGTGCCTATTAGAGGCAAGGATGTGAGAATTTCGGCCCAGGTTTTGATTGAGTTGTTCGGAACCCCCAATTGTGACGCCGATGAGTTTAATAGATTAATGGATACCCCTCCGTACAGAGATATTAGGCATACATTGTGTGGGGTTGAGTCCACGGCTAGGTGGGGGCATATCAAGGACACCGGGAGGCATAACACCCTTCATTTTAAGAATTTCAATTTGGTTGCTAGGGTATGGTTGAAGATTGTTTGTAGTGTGTTGCTTCCTGTGAAGCATTTGTTTGAGGTAACGAGGGATAGAGTAGTGCTAGTGTACATGCTGATGAAGGGAATGCCCATTAATGCTGGGGCAATCCTGAGGCAACACATGATGAAATTCAGGAACAATATGTGGTGGAGGTTTTTCTATGGGGGTTGATTACCTATTATCTGAGGGGCCAGGGAATAGATGAGGAGGCATGTGATCTAACCATTGCTTTTCACCCTGATCTGACGGGTAAGCTAGTTGATGTGACGAGTACTAAGGCACTTTACACATCCCATGGACCGGTTCTGTCTGCCCAGGAGAGGCAAGCCTGTGATGATAGCGTCATGGCTAGGATGTTTGGGATGGCTGAGTTGCAATTGCGGATCGATGGACGTCTGATTACTGATGCTGAGATGGAAACAATGGCAGAATGCTATCCTTTGTCTGAGAGTGCAGCGTTTTTGTGCAAGACTGTTCCTTCCTTTTTGGAGCGTTTAGATGATGACGAGGCCACTGTTGATGAGGCAATGGATGATGAGGTGGAGGATGATGCTATAGAGGGTGAGGCGAATGCCTTAATGGTGTTCGACGGTGGCGAAGACGAGCCCTAGAGGCCCTAGGGAGTATTCCTAACCTTATACTTTGTTTTATTTGTGCACTGAGGACAATGCTTATTTTTAAAGTGTGGGCTGAGGTAATATTCTCTGTTGTATATTGTTGTTTATTGCTTTATCGAGTCTAGTTGTTAGTTTCTAGTTAAAAAATTCTTTTGGGTTCCTCAGAGTTTGTTTTCGGTACTTTTATTGAGGATTGTCCCTTTGAACCGAATATGATTAGTTTATTGCTTTATTGAGTCTTAGATGGATGGATGGACGACCGTCTTAAGGGAACATTAGTCACATAGAAGAGTAGGATTGAGAAACCAACCTTGGTCTTTTGAAAATATGTCCGAATAAGTTAGCCAAACATCATGGGTAGTCATATTTGAAAAAATGCAATAGATTGTTGACCGTGTAACTAGCATGTGTTCTTAAGTTTTGACTCACAATAATATGAAAATGGGCTTAATTGTGTAGTAATACCGTAATGCAAATTGTATGAGCATGTTAGCTGATATATCCTTATATGTGTCATGATGCCATGTGTGGTGAAAATTGTTTGGTTCTTGCTTAACTTGATATCTAGAACTTGCCTTGTGTGTGTTGAATTAGTAGCTTTTATGACTTAGGGAATGTGATTGAGGCGCTTCTTTGAATTAGTCAATTCTTAACCCTACTTGTATGCCTACCATTGAATTTATCCCTAGTGAAGCCCCATTGAGCCTTTAGCCTTGTTTATTGATAAACCACATGATAAGCCGAAACCCGTTTGTTTGATACCAAGCCTTTTTATCCTATGGAAATCCTTAATGCACTATGTTAAGAAGAAGGGTTGAAAATTGTTGGTTGATATAGGGTGAAATGCTACATTGTGTGGAAAAGAAAATTCTATTTTGGCCCTAGTCCTTAGTGACAATGTGCACCTCGACTAAAATTGAGGGTGGCTAATTTAGAACTATGATCGAGACATTGGCCCTGATCCTATCAAGGATAATGTGTACCTTACTCGGATGTTAAAAATCTGGAGTTTGAATGGCTAGTTCAAAAGCATTAAAAAAATATGATGAAAAAGAAATAAAGGGCAAATATGGAGCAACAAATGGGGTATATAGTCATGAAGTGTATACTAGGAGGAAGGAAAAGCTATGAAGGAGATTGTTGGCAAAATAATAACATGTGCATTAGGGAGGTGTAGTCACTAAAATGATTCCCGAATATTCCATCCCTACCTTAAGCCGACATTACAACCAAATGAAATTCCTCTTGATTCCTTGAGAAGTATAATGCGAAAGTAAGAACACACTATGGGCAATCTTATGGTATGTTGAGGAAAGTAATAATTTCTTTTGTGAGAGTGAGTTGATTGTTTGAAAAAATAGGCCTTGTTGAGTTTGAAATTGTTTGAGTGAAAGGCTTTACTAAACATAAACAAGTGAGGGCATTCATGGCATGTGTAGGATTATCTAATTGATGTGTGGTATGAGTTTGCATTAGCCCGGAAAAATAACAACAGATTCATTATTTGAGCATGTGTTGTACTTGGTATAAATGTTGTGGATTGTTGCATCCAATATGAACTACAAGATCATGATTAAAAATATTTGGTTGATTTTAAGGTGGGTTGATAAGTCCAAGGGTTGAAAAAAGAGTTGATAGTCTAGAGATTGTTTGAGTACAAACAAAAGTCTAAGTATGGGGTGGTGATCTTAGGCATATTTATATGCCTAAGTTGTCAATAATTGCCCATAAAGTGCTTGAATTGAGGAATGATCTTGAGTCTATTAGCTTGATTTTTTTTTATACTTGTGATGATTGTGCACTTACACATATGATTAGTTATTTCAGGAACTCTCGAAGGAATTGAAGTTGGAACGAAGAAAGAAAGAGAAAAGACGCGCAAGAAATTGACTATGTGTGAAGACCCCAGGGCTTGGCGTACTGAGAGGCGCATCGTTCCAGCTCACAAAATTCTGCAAGACTTCTAGGGCATACTGGTTGGTGCGACGCGCCAGCCACAGAAGTACTGAGGGCACACAAGAGGTGCGCTGAGAGGCACCTCGCGCAAGCAACCAAAGGTCTGCGCCAATTTTCAGGCGCTCTGCAAGACGTGCCGCGCCACAAAGCAAATTTCTGAGCGCGATGGAGGCGCGACACGTCCCTCTTTTGCCGATTTTTCTAAGTTTTTGACATTAAATAGGATTCCTAATTTGAGTAGGATTTGTTCCCAACTTTTCTTACTATTATAAATAGATCCTTAGGGCTCCATTATTAGTGTTCGACTTTTGATTTAGTGGGAAAGAGCAAGAATTCAAGTTTGTAATAGGTTTTAATCCTGTAACTCTTCTATTTTCCGAAAATTGCGTGAACTATTGTATTTTCTTGTTTTCTAATAGCATGAGTAGCTAAACACCCTAGTTCTGGGTTGTAGCTATGAATTGATTGTTGATTATTTGAGGTTGTTAAATTAATTTTCGGTTGTCAATACAAGTTACTTCTATATTCTTGTTTTAGTATTTTATGCTTGCGCACCATAAGATAAATCTATTGTCTAAGCTTAAAATTGGGAGAGGAGAGGTTAGATAGACCAGATAATATAGAGACCTCGGTTTACCCATTAAATTGAGGTGATTAGTGTTCAGGAGTGACGGCCAGACGAACACCTTGCTTGGTTACGAAATAGGATGAAATATAAATGCTCGCCAGTTAGTCTATTTATCCCTTTTCAATGATGTAGTTAGATAGCTAACTGGTGTAGGCGACGAGAGTCGTATAACCTGGATCATATCATCAATACTATAAACCAGTAACTTGACAACTGAAATTAGTTCTAAGCCAATAATACGATACATGACATTCATTATATTCTGCAGCCCTGGAATTTCTTTTAACTTGCTTGAAACATTTTATCAAAGTCGTTCAAAATTAGTTACTTTCGTTTAGTGCATAATTATTAGTAGATAAGCAATAAATCATCAACTCTTGAAAAGGTTACTTTTTACTTTTAGTTGTAGAATTAAGTGAATATAAGTTGATCATAAGTCCCTTGGGAACGATAACTCGTTTCTTAAAGAATCTATATTACTTGTGCGACCATGTATGCTTGTGTGTATATTGGGGAGCAACAACTGCCTTTGTTACTTTTTTGCTAAGTAGTGTCCATGCTTTCCTTCAAACTCCAAATACCTGAAACTTAATGGTTTTCATAAGATATTGAGATAAAATATGCATTTGAGGACACTAATTCTATCAAAATATAGCCCTAAATCAGTCCAATTTGTGAACTCATTAACACCCCCAACTTAAACTTTTGCATGTCCTCAAGCAAACTCAAGTTCAACCGTTCAAAAAGGGTGTCTCGAAAAGTGCTACACAAGACTCAATCATGAATGCACACAACAAAACTCAATTTACTTATGCAAAGATCAAATGTGCACTCAAAGATTCAAGTTGTGACTCGCCATTATCAAAGAATCTCATGCTCACTATACTTGCTTCAAGTTCAAGTTCAAGCTCAACCAAAGTGTTCAAATACCCTCACACAAGGAATGATTCCATATTCACACAACGAACACAGTTTAAAGCTTCAGAATCAGATGCAACGCTCACACTCACAAAGACTAACACAATGCATGCTTTCACCCATTTGTTTGCCAGTATTTTCCGATCAACATTTGCTTCAGCTCACTCAAGATCAAAAAGGTCTTTCCAAGACTTGTAATTGGGCTGAGTGCAAATGTATGGTCATTTAGGCTTAGTGACTTTCATCCTCATGAAATGTGGTTCTCACAACACTTCCTTTCCTTTTCCTTCATCATTCTCTTTAGTGCTCATAAGTCATCCTATTATTCACTTTCCATGGATTGTTTGGGAACCCCATTTCTTTTGTACTTTATTCCACAACTTTCTTTTTCATTCTTTTTCTTTTTCTTTTTCTTTCTTTTTTTTTTTATTTTTTTTAATATGAAGGGGTTCCATTTTTCTCAAACCATGAGTAAGAGGAGACTTTCCTTGCACTTATTGATTTGCCCTTATCTTTTCACCACACCCCCAACTTAGGCTTTTGGCCTAAGTTGGCTATTCAACTAACCACAACTTCATGAGGATTATGGGTAATGGATAAGGAAAGGTTATGATTTCATCAAGTTTCTTCCAAAGAAAGGTAAGGCTCAATGGGTGTTCAAAAGCGGTTCACACACTCACAAGGTAGGTCACAAAAGAGGTATATGTCAAATTTGCTCACACTCTTAGAAGTTGCCTAAGATCATATCAAGAGATAACATCACTTAGCTGACCGGACTAACGGGGTAAATTCTAGGATTTATTATGCATGGTTCAAAGTAAGCTCATCACACTAGGCATTGACACTACAGTCAAACAAGACTCCATACTTTCGCTAGTGTGCAATGATCATCACAAGAAACTCAATTCGATATTAGGCTAGTCATAACGAGATGCAAAGAGTTCACATATTGTCTATGCAACTTTATTTGGCCTCATCGTAGCCGCGCATTCATGTTCGTTGGATTGAGAGCACTATTCAAGTCATCAATATTGATCGGAATTGAGACTTAAATTTTGCCAAAGAACAGCCACATTCAACACACGAGAGGTGGCACAAATTTTTGGACGGGTTTTAAAATTTTTGCAATTTAAAATAAAAAGAGCCATAAGCTCAAACATCTACAAAAACAGTATATCAAACACGATTTTTAAACAGAATAGCCCAAATACAAACAAAACACAAATATCAATAGCACACAAAGGCGGGCCTCGCCCCACCACAAATAAAAAATATTTGTCCTTAAATGCGAATAAAAGTATCCAATAATAAAAATAAGTAAGACAGAGAGGGAGGTAAAGAAAGGTCATGTTTACACATTCGCTCCATCTGTCTAGGCATCAATGTCTGATGTGTCAGCCTGGAATTTGATAATGGCCCCCGAAGCTTCTTCAGCAGATTCAGCGGCAGCTGACTTACTAAGATTGTCCAAGTCATGAGCCGCCAAAAAGGAGTGGATAACTGTGAAGAATTCACGTCTCCACGAAGGAATAGAGGGGTCTCAGGGATTTGTTCTCTTGCTAGTACTAGACTTTTTGCCCTCATTATCCGATTTGGAAGGATTATTGCCTTTGTATTTTTCCTGAAATTTTTCACTCTTGTTTGTCGGGGTGGCATATCTCTTCCAGCTACTTTCGGTCTAGCCATTTCTGCAAAGCTTCGAGAAAAAGTTAGAAAGTATTTAGACAAAAGCAAGGCAGTTCAATTGCAAAATCACTTCGCTGAACCAGTTGGCGAAGCGTGCAACTACTTCGGCGGTTCACCGAGTGTAGTTCATAGAGAATACTTTGGCGGCTCGCCGAGTGCAGTGCACATAGAATACAATGGTGCAGACAAAGGGCGAACCATAAGTCTTTCGGCGAGTCGCCTAATGCTTTTGGCGATCAAAACCTTCTCACTAAAAGTTACAGAATTCAACATCATATTTGGCATTAAATTAAAAAGGAGAGATGGAGAGTTAAGGCGAACCATCGAGTGATTCGGTGAGCTCGACCCAGCTCACCAAATGATCCAACGTGCCTGCTTTTGACTCAACTTCCCGAGTTTAACCCCGCAACCCCTGAAAACAAAATTAAGGCATGCACAATTCAAATTAGGCTTAGACCCAATGTCAATCATGCACAACCCACAATTTTCATCCAATTTAAAGTGCAACCTTCAGGAATTCATTATTTAACTTAGAACGGGCAAAAATTTGCGAATCTAACAGGAAAACAAATATTCTAATCCTACTAGAGAGGACCATCACACATTATCAAAGTAATGTCATCGCATTTTAGCACAACTTTCAAGAAAAGGGACGTAGGGCTCGGAAACCAACCTTGGATGCTGATTAAGATGCTAGGCGGCAACGCAATCCAGATCCAAGCACAATTTAATAACCAAAAAACAATAGAGATGCAGCGATACTGAGAATAAAACTAGGTGCAAATTTGTATAGTTTGAAAATGAGGGAGAGCATAGGAAATTGGAACTTTTAAACCTTTGCCTTGAAAAACCGTCCAGTTTTCGCCCATTCGGCGACATTAGTCACGATCGTTGAAGCAATCAGCGTAACACCAAGGAGTCCTTTACTTTGCCGAATTTTACAGAACCTCCAGTTATTGTGAGGTTACAAATGGTGATATCCTTTGGGATCACCGACATGATCGGCGATTCGCCAATAATTTCCTGTACTCGCCGAGTTTTATAGACTCCACTTGTAAATTTGTCTTGAGTCTAACAGCGGTCTGGTTTGAGGTTGCCGAACCCTTCAGTGATTCGCAGAATGGACATGTTGTTCACCAATATACACTTTTCGATCACTCTCCACACTTCCATCTGCACAATCAACACACCATTATTTTATCAAAGCAAAAGAAAGCAATAAATGCTTTTGGGTTGCCTCCCAAACAACGCCTTAGTTAACGTCGTGGCACGACGCAAGTCCATCTTCAAACCTCATTTTTGGGGTTGACCATAGTGTCACTAGGCAAACCCCCTTTCTGTCTTGGATTTAGGTGAGACGACATCTGACCAATTTGGGTCTCCGGCTGCTTGATTGATATTGAATAAGAGGTAACAGTTTGGCTAAGGGTCTACACATCCTCTTTCATCTCTTTCAAGATCTTGTCTGACCCTTCAAATTTATTTAGGATACGAGAAAGCATATCCTCAGACCTACCACCCTCTGAATCCTTTGGCTTTTGGCGCTCGTGGGGAGGCACATACATGTCCTTCTCCCCATCCTTCCAATTAGGATTTCAGTCTCTCCATTCACGATCCTTCATCTCTAGCGCAACCTTGGTTACCACCCTGCCTTGGGTAGTTTGAACGATAGCCACCGCCTTGGTTGGCTAGGAAGTTCACTTGCTCATTATACAAGGCTTCAAATTTTGCCTCCTCAGGATTCGCACACCCGACCCCCACAACGTTGACACTACGGGCACCAGCCCCCATGACATTTTTAAATAAAATGTCAAGCTGTGTTATGATCTTGGCCATGTTTTGGTCTCTCTCATTATCTTTTTCCATCTGCTCCTTGGATAGCTTAAATATGAGAGGGGAGACTTGGTTTTCACGGGTGTACCATGCCTTATTGATGGTCGTCATGCCATCTAAGAGTTGGGTTGCTACTACATACAGTTGTTGCATCAGGCCTCTAAGTGAAAGTTGATCAACGACACCTTTATTTACCAAATCCAGGCTTCGGTAAAAATATTGTAGCAAGACATTATCAGGCAGACCATGAGTCAGGCATTGTAGCACCAATTTTTTAAATCGTAGCCAAGTCTCATGGATTGGCTTGCCCTCCAAATGCTTAAAGCTTTGGATACTATCCCGAAGCGTCATCATCTTCGAAGGAGGGAAAAATCACACATTAAATGCGGTTACCAATTCCTCCCAAAGAGTGATGGATTCACGAGGCAACTCTGCCAGCCACTTGCACGCCTCTCCCATCAATGAGAAAGGGAATAGCCTCAACCGAACTGACTTCTGAGATATGTTTTTGAAAGAGAATGGTCCGCACACATCCACGAAGTTTCAAAGATGTTCGTGAGGATCCTCATGATCCAATCAACTGAAAAGTCCCTTTAGTTGCAAGAGTTGCAACATAGTGCTCGTTATGTGGAATACTGTATTTCCCTTAACTGGAGGTAAACGGATGGCCCCAATACCTCCCATGAGATGGGGGTCATTAATGTTGGGCTCTTAGACATCGTTGAGATTTCCGATGTCGTCTTAGTGGCCCACCTGGCTACCGTTAACACTCATGTTTTCTTAAATATTCACACAAGCAAACAAGACAAAACTAAAAATTAAGCAAGTAAACTATGATTAAGAAGAACAAAAATTCTACTAATCTAAGACTTCTGAAATAACACCACTCCCCAGCAGTAACGCCATTTTGATGTTTGCGTAATCAAGAAACAACTTCCAATGCAAGTGTCTACTATCGTACAATAGTATAATAACCCAACCAAGAGTTGGGATCGTACCCACAGGGAGTGGTTTTGAGAATTAGTAGAAAAATAAAATTAAGTTCTAATTAGTCATAGTTAAAGATATTATCAATTAAAAACATGCAAAATCTAAGGAGTGACGCAAGCGTCAATTAACAATGGGGGTTTTGTCACAGATAAGTAAAAACAACAAAAATGCAAAGAGTACTAATCACGGAGATGGGGTTCTTAGGATGTGATAGGAATACGGGATAAACTAAAATATTGGGTACATGCTTTTGATAATAAATCTGTTGAATATTTGTTACTAGGCTAGACCATAGTGGGGGTACATTCTCTCTCGAGCAACTTACCCCGAATCAAATGGGTTCCTCTCAAACACCCACTTGCCGCATGAAGAACAACCTCCACCTTATCCCACTCACTCTTTCGAGTTGAGTGTGTGGGAGAAGGACTAGGGTTCACTCTCTCGAGCTAAAGTTCATGTCGACCCACTCCCACCGGCCATGAATTTAGTAGTCTTAGTTTTACGACCTCTCTCTCGAGTAAGCCAAAAACACAAAGGTGAAATCATATTTGCAACTACAATTTCATTAAGTTCCACCACAACTATTAAATGAAATCACATCTAAAGAACAAATAAATCATCAACAAGCAAAACCCAACAAATAATCTAACCCATATTCACAAAATCACACCCCAAGAATTGGGGTTTTAGCTACACATGTAAAAGAGGTAAAACTGTATACCAATCTCAATTTCCATCAATGGGTATGCAAGATTAAGTCTTAAAATAAGTCAAAAGTGAAGAATACTCAAGACCCAAGTCTAAAATTTTGGAGTTGAAACCCTTTGAATTTTCAAGTTCTTCAAAACCCTCTCCAAGCTTAGGAAGAATCTGATACTAAGCTACAACTCTCAACGAGTATTTATAGTTTTCAAAAATATGTGTTGCATCGTATTATTCAGTAGTTGAAATCGCCGATCAACTCGGCGATCTGCCCTTTGGTAGGTTTCATCGCCGTCTTGCTCTATCCTTCAGCATCGTCGTGTTTGGATCATTGGGAGACATAGTATATCTTTGCGGAACTGCTCGGCGATACGCCGACTTCTCTTTTTCTCCACCGATTTGATCCTTTCCTTCAGGGCTCAGCACACTGGAACAAAAGATGAGGATAAGACCTTTTGGCGACTCGCTGAATGGGTTTGGCGATTCTCAAATCTTTATTTCTTCGTTCTTTCAGCTGCCTTTGTTCCTTTTTTGCTAAGTAGTGTCCATGCTTTTCTTCAAACTCCAAATACCTGAAACTTAATGGTTTTCATCAGATATTGAGATAAAATACGCATTTGAGGAAACTAATTCTATCAAAATATATCTCTAAATGAGTCCAATTTGTGGACTCATCATGAATCTAAAGTAGACTCTGAATTTTGAAAATAATGCCTATGGAGATCCCTAGAAGGTTGAAGCAAGAAAAGTCCTTCCTTAGCTTCACCAGAAACTTGTGCCCTCTTCATAAAAGGGCCCTGCAAAAGATAACCAATAGGAGTAAATATGAGACTATATTTAAATTGTTTGACAAACTCATCTACCGATAACAAGTTATACTTGAAAGAAGGTACAAATTAAACAAAACATTTTCAAGAGTAACATCAGCAAATAGAGAAACAGTTCCCTTGTAAGTGATATTGACTTGAGTGTGGTTGGGAAGAATAATAAACATGGGGAAGATAAGGGAGTCAAAAAATTGAAAGTTGGTCAATCAAAGCACATGTGCTCAGAAGCTCCTGAATCTATGGTTCATGAGCTATAATTCATAGAGGCTAGGCAAGTGAAAGAAAGCGTATAGGAAATACAAGTGACATTAGCATTCCCTAAGTTAGCAGGTTGAGAAGGGGGAGTTGGAATGGAAAAATTTGATCCTCTTTTTCCCATGTAATAGCAAAATGCTTCATTATATTCTTCGTTAGTTAGAAATTGTCCCATACTTACTCCTTGGTTGAGATTGTAACTCGACGTACCACTCACTTCAGTTGAAACAACGTTACTCTTAACCACATGAGGAGGTTTCTTAGTCTTTGTGTTAGTGAACTTAAAATTTAAAAGAAATCCATGCAATCTATGGCAATCCGCCACCACATGATTGGTTTTGTTGCAATAAGTACAGAACATGGACTTCTTTCCTGGCTGTTTCTGAGGAAATCTCCCTTCCCAGGCTCTTTGTCTCTTGGACTGAATCTTTTGATTAACATAGGCTTATTTTGTAACAAAAACATGATAATCAACATAACTTTGGTTAGGTCCACCTGCTTGTTTTCCTGCCATAAAAGAAATAAGTGGACTAATGGAGCCATGTATATGAGCCTCTCTTTGATTTTCATCCTACAAAAGTAGGGAGTAAAGATGATTCAGACTAGGTAGGGGCTTAATCATTAATATATTGCTCCTGGCTGGTGAATAAGCCATTCAAACCCACGAGGAACTTAATGAGCCTTTCATCCTCTTTAGATTTATTCAATTTCTATTTTCCTCTGCAAACACATGAACAATTGCACCTGTTTTTTGCATTAAGGGAGTCAAGTTCATCCCATAACTCTTCATCTTAGTGTAATATCATGCGATATCAGTGTTAGACTGAACAAGATCACTGAGTTCTTTCTGTAGATGAAATAATTTAGCCCCATTGGACTGCCCAAACCTTTGTTCTAGATCTGTATAAAGATACTTAGCAATTTTTGAATAGATTACACCGTCTGTTATGTCTTTTGATAAAGAATTCAACCACTAAGAAGTAACCATGTCATTGCATCTACTCCATAAGTGAAAATCTGATGAATCTGAATTTGGGGTTTTATAGGTGTACCATCAATAAATCATAGCTTATTTTTAGCTAAGAGGGCTATGAGTATGGTCCTATTCCCTCCTTGAAAACCTCCTCCATTAAAGATAAAGTTCACCAAGCTCATACCTGGTGAATCTGAAGAATGAAGGTAGAAAGGATGGCTTGGATTTATTCCATTTTTACTCTGAGTACCAGCTGATTTTCCAGACCGATCTCCTTGAAGTGGTGTGTCGGTGATATTTGTCACTGATTCAAAGGAAAAATAAGAAACGAGGTGAACAAGAAACTGGATCATTAAATATCACTATTCTGATACCATCTTGGAAATCACAAGATTAAGGAAAATGTGGAAATTTTTTCTTGTTGTATTCATATGTACAAAAAACTCCTATTTATACAATCCTATATATGCATAAAAATATATAGAAAAGAATATAGAATTTACACTTGTCTAATTTCTATTAGTCTAATAATGTGAAATAAGAACTAATGTATTCCTCCTTATGCATGTCACGTGCTCTTGGATATAAGTGGATTTAATTGTATGGTGTAGATTATGTCCAATACATATATTATCAATGTCCATCAATGTTTCAGTTGTCTTATTGGGAACAAAATCAACTTGGGACAAAAGATATTGAACTCTTTCTTTTTCACTCTTCATTTTCATTTCAGCATCTTCCTCTTTTCTCATTTCGTCTTCTGGATTTCTTCGTTTGATCGGAGGAATGTCACAAACTCTAATAGGAGGTCTCTTGAAAGACAATCCACGGGGATAAAGTAGAGATCATCCACCTAAGAATAAAATGTAATTCTTTAGCAGAAGATGGTGGTGGGAGAAAACTAGTTCCTACACGACAAATGGAAAACACCTTCAAGAACCCTCGATTGGAGTAATCAGATGTCACTTGGACAGAGTACAACTACAGTACTAGGTACCCGATCTAAACACATTTACTTGCAAACAACAATGTTGGCTCTCGCAAATGCGTATTGCCAAAATCGAAGGCTAACTAGCACCAACTCTGTGTCACACGAACGATGCGTCAAAATTCATTTTTGGGTAAACCCATCAGTGACCCCCTAAAGTTGGCATCAATTTTCACTTAGACACTTTAACTAGGTTTTGTTCATTTTAGGCACCTCATGTCAGACCCCATTGTGTCATTTTGACACTTTTTCACTAGCACATGTTGACTCCAAGCGCGTCCACGTGGATTAGATGCCCAATTATATCATGCCAACTCATTAAAAGTCTATCATATTAAAGAGAAAAAATAGGAATCAAAATACATGACAAAGTAACCAATGAATAAATGGCATGTGGTCTTTTTTATCAAAAATAACTAAATAAAATATTTTGACAAATTTAAAGAAAAATGCAACACCCCCACAGGTTCCCCAGTCATCTTCTCCATTCATCTTCTCCATTGTATTACTCTATTTTTATTATTTTTTTAGCCGTATTTTTCTGTCATATACCCAAACCCACACAATTTAATCTATCACATTCCTTCATTTTCATTGTCTTTTTCGTCACACCCACAACCACGCAACCATCTTCCCCATTTTATTCCTCTTTTTCATGATTTTTTCTGCCATATTCACCCAAATTTTGACCGTCTTATTCATTGCACCCTCTCTCCCATTTATTCATTTGATTTAGGGTTAAGAGGTGCAAATGTATAAAAACAATGGTTTGTATTTTTAAGATTGCATCTCTTTTTCTTTAATTTTGTGATATTTGTTGTTTAAATAGGGCTCAAGGTTAATGAGATTAACATTTACATAGTAAAAATTGGGATTTTTTTGGCTCCTATTTTAGGATTATTGTGGGTGAACTTTACATGATTTAGGGTGTTGTTGATATGGGTTCGATTTGTCGTTTCTTTTTGGGTCTATCTGACTTTGCAGTGTGAAATTTAAATTGAAATTATTATAATAAAAGATTTAACCTCCATTGAAGTAATTTAAGCTTTAAGAAATAATGTGAGAGATAGTGGCTGTAAAATGGGAAAGAAGAAGAGAAAAAATAAAATAAAATAGACTAAATAAGTCCCTCACGCGTCAATAGGGAGTGTATAACACTCACTTTGCTATGTCATTTGAAAGTTTCAAAATGACACAACGGAGTCTGACATAAGGTGTCTAAAATGAACAAAGTCTAGTTAAATTGTTTAAGTGAAAATTGCTGCCAACTTTAGGGGTCACCGATGAGTTAGACGTTCTTTTTATAAACATATCTTTGTTCTCGATATCTTTGATTAGTTTGGTGTTTAATTTTATGAACCAATGAAATACCTGTCGGCCCTCCAAAACCTTGTTACTCAGTGATGCAAGCCGAGTTTCATCATAATCTTACACTTGAAGGCAAGCTAAGAAATTTGTTGACTTTACATTGAGTCTCTATGTTGGAGGCTTAGAGGCTTTTTAAAATGATGGCATGAGGCTTGAGAATATTCTTAAATGGAAGTACAATTGACTCTAATTCGAGAAAGATTCTATTAATGCATAATGACTTTCTTAAAATGGACACATCTTGACTAAAAAGACTCTTAATTCATTAAGGATATTTTTGTAATAACCATCATTAGTGTTTAGTCTAAGTCTAGTTTGGTATAAATACTACACTATATTATTTTAATTACATAGATTATTTTGATATACTGAATTCTGATGAATTGAGTATACTCTTGAGGGGGTTTGAGCGTAAGGTCATAGTTGCCAGAGATTGCTGATTAGATTTCTTGCTAGAGGAAATCATCCCTCTTGAGGGTTATCTCTATAATATAGGTATTTGTTTGGTGTTCTTAATATGAGCTCTTGATTTCGATAAATTCCTGATCGTCTATTAGTCTCATTCTTGTGTTTTACTTTATAGGATTGGTGCTTTGTGGAGTCAAGTCAATTGGGGGTATTTATTGATCTATAATCATTATTCTCAATTGTTTTCATCGCATGTCTCTTATTCTATCCTTTTATCTTTTGGTTATTTTTGTTTTCTATTCTTAGTGTTATAATTTTGATTTTTGCATCTCGATATTGTATCAATTAATATTAAGGGTGTGTTTGTTAGGAAGGAAAATGGTTTCCTAGAAAATATTTTCTTGGAAAATAAATTAATTTCTAACTTATTTTTTCATGTTTGGTTGGTGAGTGAAAAATATCTTCTATTGTTTCGTTGGTGAATGAAAAAAAAATTCCTAGAAAATATCAAAATTAACTTTTATTTTTTGCTAGAGATTAGAAAATACTTTTAAGGAAAATAGTTTCTAACATAAAAATCAACCTCGACATAACCGATTTGGGACCTGACCCCGAAGACCAACTCAAGATCCTACCCTGATAACTGATCCATGATCCGACATTTGAACTAAGACACGACCCCAACTCTGACACCTGATCTAGGATTTGACCCCAACTCCCAACTCGAGACTAACCCCATCCCCGATACCTGAACTGGAAAAAACTCCGATGATCGATCCAAAATCAAATCCTGAGACTTGACCTATTGACTCATGCACGAGACCTAATGAACCCCAACATTCGACTCGACCCCGACACCGATTGAGAGTTGACTCCGACTACCTACTCGAGACCTGATATTCGAATTTGGACCAACTCCGACTCCCTACCTGAAACTTGATATTTGAATTAGGACCCAACCCCGACCTTAATTCGACACCTAAACCTAAAAAATGTCGATCATGTAACATCTCGCACCTAGAAACGACTAGAAAGAGTTAAAAAATATGAAAATATTGATTTTTGGAACGATTAAGGAAATCTGGAAAATTATGTCTAAGTTAAGAAAGTGAGTTTTGGTCATTTTCAAACGACCGTAACTCCTAGATCAGGATGAGTTAGGAGTAGTTCTTGATATCGTTGGAAATACCTTGGGAAGATCTTTCCAACGCCGCCGAGTTTTCATGATTTCAACATCGTATAAGTGAGATATGCATTTCGGAAGTTGGGCTGTTGGATTGAGGAAGGTCCCAATCCGGATTTAGGGAAGGGCGAAGTGGTCTTTTCTCTAATTAATTTTAAAATTCTCTTTTAGGGATTTCTTGGGGTAAAAACATGACCTAAATCATTTTTGGAATATTAAAGAACGCTTAGGGCTTGGAGAAGAGAGAAAGGAAGAAAGAACGGGAGAGGAAGGCAACAATTCGTCAAGATCATTCAAGCTTGCGAGTGGAATTCGTCGGGGGTGATCCCTATAAAGGTATGTGAGATCTTTTCATGTTGGGTTAGTTCACCCACACTCCCATCTTATTTCTATTCAGAGAATGGTTGTTGATTGAATGAAAAGTTAGGGAGTTCTTGAAGAACTTTGTTGAAATTCGTTAAGTTCTTATTGGTTGAGTTGTTGATGCTTGGGGGTTGAGTTGATTCATGTTTCCGGGATGATTTTTGAATTAAATTGGTTGTGTATTGAGGGTACAATTGATACTAAGTGTTTGGGGAAAGAACTAGGAAAGATTGGAGGGTTTAGAGATGAAAAAAGGAGAAGAAAAATCGAGAACACCTGGGTAACGGGGCTGGGGCGCCGCGCCTGCCAGCGCCCCCCAAATTAGCCTCTGAAGTTTTGGCCTTGGGGAACCGCGCCAGCCAGCGCCCCCCACAGACTTCTATGAAGTTTGGGGCCTGGCGCCCCACGCCTCTCAGAGCGCCAAAGACGTCAGTTCACCCCATTCTTCCCCCATCTTTTCGTACTAGTTTCCAAGCGATGTACCTATGTTTCCTAGTCGATTCTAACACTAGTACATCTAAACATCATGAAATCATCCATAAACATGAGATCATGAACCTTGAATCCATAATCCAATTCAAGGAAAGTTAAGATCAAAATCAAAGAAGTTGAAAGTCAAGTCTAGAAGTTAAGAAGCAAGTCAAAGAAAAGTTTATTAAAGTTTTCAAGAGTCTTTATTAAACGTTTTAACTTCGTTTTAAGGCTCAAGTTTCAAGTAAAGTAAAGAGTAAAGAGTTGAGTTCATTTCTCAAAAGTTATTAGGGAACTAAGTATTCCCAAATAAGTTTATAAATATTTTCACATTTGAGCAAGAAAGGAACTATGATTTCCAAAAGAGCCTTTGGGCTAGTTTTCAGCAAAGGAAACATCGATTCCAAGAGAGCCTTTGGGCTAATCTTTGAGCAATTATCTCAAACTAAAGAAATAGGTGTTTAAAACACATATGAGCTAAAGTATATTTTGGGAGTAGTATTGAGCACCGAATTGAGGACGCGAGTTCATATTAACTCAACTCTCCATAAGAACCATGTAGCCATCATGGGATTTAACGGGTCATACTTTTTAGATGATCACGTAAGTTAAGCT